>MU089959.1:0-58525 GCA_014858505.1 Corymbia citriodora subsp. variegata
GCGCGCTCTTAATGTGCGGCAATAAATCATCTTCGACAGTTACAGCAAGAGCATAAAGCGCCTTACCCGCTTTGATCTTCCATCTCCTCTGTTCATCATCGTCTCTAGGTGCCGTGGTGTTGCTACCGCCAACAATATCCCACAAATCCTGACCCAGCAAATAAAACTACATCCTGACGCTCCAGTTATTATAGTTGGAGTTGTTGAGCTTCTCAATGCCATTCGTCGAACTTGAAAGATCCGCCATCTGACTTGAAATAATGCCCGGCACTACTCCAAGAAACCTCGATCCCCGACCAATCGATCACAGTCCCTGACTGTACACCGGCAGAACTTCGACGTATTTCGGTCCTTGACCGCCTGCTCACGAACAATGGTCCTTGACCACCGTCTTCACGAACTATGCTCCGGAAGACTTGACTCACGGTCCTTGACAACCGTGCTCTCGGTCCTAGATAACCTCGCTCTGATACCAATTATTGAATATCAAAGTCGCACAACTCTGATAAAACTCTCACAAGAGACGCTCTCAAGGAAGGAGATGAATACAGTACTATTCTTGCTGAAATGTCTTTTCACTTGCCATACATAAAACTGATTACAAAACTCACTTATATATGCGCTTAAAACATGACTCTTGACATACCTTAGATATATGAAAGGACATGTCTAAATACATAGTAATAAAGACACTTTAGTCTGTGCCTCGAAACGACTTCCATCGGTTTCGACCAAAGACACGAAGAGTCACGAGAGATGGGCGGTGATAATTTCAATAACTTTCATATTATTCAGCTGCATATGCAGGTCACCAAATGCAGCTCATAATGTTCTACATAGTCGCATGAAGAATAAAACATATAGGCAACAAGCAGCTTGAATTAGAAGGCCCACGGTTTTCATCAGGAAACTTAATCTCACAACATCGTGTTTCGGCAGTCTCTCCATTTGTTGTGACAGATTAGTCAAACACCATAGATTGGAAATAATCTTGATAAAATTAGTCATATAGTTCTTAAATTTAAGCGAGAACAATCTTGATAAGAGTACTCCTGTGGAGATCGGCAATCTCTAATCTCTTCAAGTTCTTGATCCAAGTCAAAATTTGCTCACTAGAGAAATACCGCAAGAAATTGGGCTATTACATAGATCGGAAATACTCAGTCTCTCACACAATCAACTCTCGAATTCAATTGTGTCCACCATTGATGATATGGCGAGTTTGACATCAATTGACATATCATATAATGAGTTAGAGAGTCCTTTGCCCAACATTTCAACCTATCAGAATGCTATAATTGAAGTTGTGAGAGGGAATAAAGACTTGTGTGAAGTTATTGCTAATCTCAACCTTTGTACAGCAACAATGAAAAAAAAATAACAAAAAGTTGCTCCTAATTTTGATTCCCACTTTAGGTTGCTTACTTTATTACTTCTTGTCGTAGGAATTTCACGTATAGTATGCCAAATATTAAGGAAAACATGGCCTAGTTTGAATGATGCAAGTAATGAAAATCGATGGGCAGTATTGAGCTTTTACGGAAGAATGGTCAATAGGAGCATAATTGAAGCCACCGCAGTGTTTGATGCCAAATATTGCATTAATGTGGAGGACGTGGGAGTGTTTACAATGCCCAATTGCAAACAGGTGAAACCATTACTACAAAGAAATTTAAGGAAGCATTGGAAGTCAAAATTACAAGTCGAAAAGCATTTGAAAGAGAGATTCATGCTCTCACTGTGGCTTGGCATCAGAATATTGTCAAGCCCTACAGCCTTAGCTGGAGTTCTCAACATTCAATTTTGGTGTATGAGTTCTTCAACTCTGATAGCTTGAAGGGTGTATTGAACAATGAAGAAAGGATGACATCATTGGACTGGAATAAAAGAGTGAATATTGTTAAAGGTGTGATTTATGCTTCGTTCTACATGCACCATGAATGCTCTCCTCCTGTGGTTCGTCGGGACTTGTCAAGCAAAAACATTTTACTAGATAAAGAATATGAAGCTCAAGTCTCTAGTTTTGGCACGGCTAAGGTTCTAGAACCTTGTTCATCCAATTGGACTTCCTTTGTAAGCACTTTTGGATATGCAACTCTAGGTAAGTTGGTTTCTTCAATAAAACAACCCATTAAATAGCATTACAAAGATTTTGGCCAAAAAAGATAGCATTAATAAAAAAATATTGTTGTTTTCTCTTGATAGAGCTCGCATACACGATGGAGGTGAAGGTGAAATGTGATGCTTATAGCTTTCAAGTGGGGACATTGAAATTAATCATGGGTAGACATCCGGGTGATCTCATATTGTCTATTGCATCCTCATCTTCTTCATCATCATCAAGCAATTCAATGACTTCACGGTGGCTGCTAAAACAAGTTCTAGATCAAAGAATTCCATACCTAGGAGGCGACATGCTAGATCAGGTGGCTTTCTTCGTAAAGATGGCATTTTCGTGCTTGAGTACAAAACTAGAACATCAGCCAAGCATGGAGCACGTGTCTCAATCAATATTCGCGCATAGTTCGATTGTGATAAGTGCGATGGAGGACATAAAATTGGAAGAGCTCTTTAATCTTGAATGCTTCCCTTATTGACATGTTGGTCTTTCTATTGCAACTTGCGTAGCAAATTCTTTCTTTTATTTCTCCTTCAAGGATGATTTACAATACATCACTTATTTTTCCAATGATTTTTTGACTGCTTGGAAATAACTTTGCATTTTGCGATTTTAACCCAGAAAATATAGATGGTTGCCACTACATCCGATCCTTAAGATCGGCTAAAGAGATAACAAGGTTATGATATTCCATGTCTATCTATCACAGAATTCTTAATCAATATGGCTTGTCATTGACTAAAGTTTGATACCTATGATGTTTTTTCGATGGATTCGTAGATCTAGAAGCTGTTAATAGTAATTTATGCTCATCTAGAGTGATCTTTACTAATATCTAGGAATATATCTAACAAAGTGTTGAAGCAAAGTGCTGGCTCTTCATCATCCAGAGATTTTGTACCAGATGTAGACCAAGAAGAAACAGATCAATGCAAATGCGATGACATGGATGACATAGTTTAAACCACATTGGAGGATGCTCTTGTTTAGTCTCCTAATATTATTCTTCATCCCTGATCAAGCTGATTAGAGTCATTTGCTGTCAAGACATCAAATGACTCCATAAAGGAAACGATGGGTTTTGTTTTTTTAATATGTCCAAACCAGTAATTATCAATCATATATGACTGTGCATTCCAACAAGATAACAAAAAAGAACGGCTAACCATCAGAGTGTCCATGTCTAGTGTGTATGCATTATTTTTCCTACTTTATTCCCTCCAGCATTATCCCAGATGTAGACCATCTTGACTAGCTCCAAAGCTTCTTTAGTGTGCCGTGTTTCACGAGTGAAAAGAATCTTCTCTACTAAATAACAATATCCCACTTCTTCACAGAGCCATACCAAATCGATTAATTTGATAAGTCCAATTACATGATGAGAATGAGAGGGAAGGGAGACTGAATTATTTTGAGGTAGATAGATTATCCTCCACGCAAAAACTGACAAGAAAAATCCACTTTCTTCCCTAATTTCAGGCTTTACCTTTCAATTCCAACATTAAAGTTCCATTGTCCACATGCAAATTCTGCAATCATGATAAAATATAAATTGAAATTTTCTCTCAACCACTAGCCAAGCACGTGAGGCTTGGCCCGATTCATGTGAATGTAATTCAAATAACTAAATAAGGTGGTGATCATTTATAAGTGTACACGCTATCTTCTGAGTCAATCCAATATGGGGCATAGGGATCTTTCAAGTTTTTTGAGAGGAATGGAAGACTTTTGTAACGAGGATGCACATCACCAAGTTTGTTGACTTCGTTGTTGACTTGACAGCCTCAATTATTTTCTTTAAGTACGTCTCGGTTGTAGTTCACAGGCTTATGTAAGAAACAAAGAAAAGCCCACCCCCAATAACCTAAAAAACTTGCCATGGCTTCATCTCAAAAACAACCCTCCATATTGTTCCTCGCTTATGTCTTCCTCATTCTCACACAAGAAATGCCTTGTCGTGCTTCATCTCGAAGCCCTTCTCTAGTGATCCTTGCTGATCCTAATAACCAAACGCGAATTGAGGAACTGGAGGCACTCCTAACGTGGAAGTCGGAGCTAGATAGCCAGAGTCATTATAATTTGTCTTCGTGGAATGAGAGCAACCCTTGTTCATGGCGCGGAATCAATTGTGATCCTCGTGGAAGCGTTGTGAGCCTAAACCTCTCAGATTCCGCCATACATGGTACACTTCATAATCTCAATTTCTCCCTGTTGCCAAACTTGGTCAGAAGCTTGCCAACAACTCACTTTTTGGAAACATCCCTCCAAGCATGGCTCTTCTTGCCAAGCTTACTCATCTAGACTTGTCTCGAAATAACCTTTCGGGAAATATTCCGACTCAACTGGTGTCCTTGCCATCTCTCCAAGTTCTCAAACTATCACACAATAATTTCAATGGCCCAACTCCCAATGAGATAGGTTGCTTAAGCAATTTGACCGGCCTATTTCTTTCTGCAAATAATCTTTCTGGTTTCATCCCTAGAGAAATAGGAAGGATCAAATCTCTCAATTATCTCAGGTTAAGGAACAATCGGTATAAGTACAGCCTAAGTGCCAAAACTTAGCACAATGGGAAACTTAAGTGCCAAAAGTTACAAAATGTATACTTAAGTACCATGATCGGAACAAAAAAAATCAATTAAGTGCCAACGGCGAGAAAATCCAACCAAAATGCTGACATAACACTTTTCTAGCGAGTTGAGGTCGAATCAGCGTCGTTTTAGGTGCTGATGTGGCCAAATAAGCCCAAAACGACGTCGTTTTGAGTGTTGATGTGGCTAGATGAGCCCAAAACGACGTCGTTTTGGCCAAACTTTATTTTTAATATAAATATTAATTAAATAATATTAAAAGCGAAATTAAAAAAAAAAAGGGCAGCAGCTCGTCTATGGGAGTGTTTACAAGGCCAAGTTGCGAACAGGTGAGATTGTTGCAATAAATAAATATAAGGAAGCAGTGGAAGTCAAAATCGCCAGTCGAAAAGCATTTGAAAGGGAGATTCATGTTTTGATTAAAGCTCATCATTGGAATATTATCAAGCTCTATGGCTTTTGCTCAAGCTCTCGACATTCATTTTTGGTGTATGAATTCTTAGAATCAGGTAGCTTGAAGGATGTATTGAATGATGGAGAGAGGATAATAGCATTTGATTGGAATAAGAAAGTGAATGTTATTAAAGGTGTGGCTTATGCTCTATCCTACATGCATCATGAGTGCTCTCCTCCTATAGTTCATCGAGACATGTTGAGCAAGAACATTTTACTGGATGAACAATACGAAGCTCACGTCTCTGATTTTGGCATGGCTAAGGTTTTACAACCTTACTCATCCAATTGGACTTCCTTTGTAGGCACTGTTGGATATCCAGCTCCAGGTAAGTTGATTTCTTTAATAAAAACAATCAATTAAATAACATCACTAAGATTTTGGCCAAAAATAGATAGCATTAATAAGGAATAGAAAAAAAAAATGTTGTTTTTCCCTCTACATAACCCACATACCCAATGGAGGTGAAGGAGAAGTGTGATGTTTATAGCTTTGGAGTGGTGACATTGGGAGTAATTATGGGTAGACATCTAGGCGATCTCGTATCATCTCTCACATTCTCAGCTTCTTCATCATCAAGCAATTCAACAGCTTCATGTTGGCCCCTAAAACAAGCTCTAGATCAAAGAATCCATACCCAGATGGTGACACACTTGGTCAAAGTGGCTTTCATCGTAAAGATGGCATTTACATGCTTGAGGGCAAAGCCGGAGCATTGTCCAAGCATGCAGCAAGTGTCTCAAGAGATATCGGCACGTAAGTCGATCAAGATAGGCACGTGTCACTTATTTTCCCAATAATATTTTAATTGCTTGAAAATAACTGCATATTTGCATTTTACGATTTTAACCCAAAAAATATGGATGGCTGCCTCCACATCCAATCCTTAAGATAACAAGGTTATGATATTCCATGTCTATCTATTACAGAATTCTGAATTAATTTGGCATGTGGTTGACTAAAGTTCGATACTTATGATGTTTTTTCAATAGATTATGGATCAAGAAGCTATCAGTAGCAATTCATGCTCATCTAGAGTGATCTTTACTGAAATCTAGAAATACATCTAACAAAATGTCGAAGCAAAGCACCAACTCCTCATCCTCCAAAGATTTTGTACCAGCTATAGACCAAGAAGATACAAATCAATGCGAATGCGATGACATGGTTTGAACCACACTAGAGGATGCTCTTGTTCAGTCTCCTCACATTGTTCTTCACCCCTACACGAGCTTTGATCAGAGTCATTTGCTGTCAAGACATCAAATAACTTCATAAAGGAAATGAGCAAGCTCTTTTTTTTCTTTTAATATGTCCAAACCAGTAACTATCAATCATTTATGACTATGCATTCAGACAAGATAACATAAAAGAACGGCTAACCATCACAGTGTCCATGTCTAGTGTGTGCATTTTTTTTCCTACTGTATTTCCCTTTCAAAGTTCCAGCACTATCCCGGATGTAAACCATCTTGACTAGCTCCGAAGCTTTTTTGCGTGCCATGTTTCACGAGTGAAAAAGAATCTTCTCTAATAAATAAAAATATCCCACTTCTTCACAGAGGCAGACCTGCTCGATTAATTTGATAAGTCCAATTACGTGATGAGAACGAGAGGGAAGGGTGACTGAATTATTTTGAGGTGACTGAAAAATTCACTTTCTTCAGGAGAAGTGCACTATGTCTTAACTTATGTACGACGCTTACTTTAGTACCACAGCTTTTTGTCGGCACAATTAAATGCCAAATCAAAGAAAAATGATCACTTAAGTGCTTACGACAAAATATTCCCACCAAAATTAACACATGACTTTTTTAATTAAATTATTTAGCTGATGTGGCAATTAACATGGCTTAACCAACTTTTCGCAAACCACTTAACTACTAAATTTTTTGAAAAATGATCACTGAAGTGCCAAAATTTTTGAAAAATGATTTTTCGAGCGTCAAATTTTTTGAAAAATGATTTTTTCAATGCCAAATTTTTTGAAAAACAATTTTTTTTAGTGTCAATGAAATTTTGGCAATGAAAAAATCGTTTTTCAAAAAATTTAGCACTTAAGTTATTCACAAAAAATTGGTTAAACGACGTCGTTCAGCATCCACGTGTTCTGGCAAGCTACGTCAACTGAAAATATTAATTAAAAAAAGCCACATAGAATTTCCAGTCAAGTAGATCAACATGGCACTTAAATGATCATTTTTATCTGATTTTGGTATTTAAATGTGCCGCCAAAAAGTAATGGCACTAAAATAAGTGTCGTACACAAGTTAAGGCACTGATAGTGCACTTCTCCCAACTTTCTTCCCTAATTTCAGGCTTTACCTTTCAATTCCCGCATTAAAGTCCCATTGCCCACGGCAAATTCTGCAATCATGATAAAATAAAAAATGAAATTTTTTCTCAACCACTAGCCCAGCACGTGAGGCTTGGCCCGATCCATGTGAGTGTAATTCAAATAACCAAAAAGGCGGTGATCATTTATAAGCGTGAACATTATCTCATGAGTGAATCTCACCTGGGGCATAGGGATGTTACAAAATTTTTGAGAGGAATGGTAGACTTTCGTAACGAGGAGCGCACGTCACCAAGATTATTGGCTTAATTGTTGACTTGATGGCCTCGATTTTTTTCTTTAAGGACTTTTCGGTCGTTCTTGTCATGCTCATGGAAGAAACAAAGAAAAGCGCACCCCAAATAACCTAAACAACCTGCCACGGTCTTATCTCAAAGACAACCCTCCATGTTGTTCCTCGCATATGTCCTCCTCATTCTCACGAAAGAAATGCCTTGTCTTGCTTCATCTCGAAGCCTTCTCTAGCGGCCCTCGCTGGGGCGCTAATAGCTTTGAAGAAAAAGCGATTAATATTGATCTCTCCCAAGGAAATAAACAGAACAGACAAACAAGAAAAAGCGCAGAATAATCTCATCTAAGGGAAAGTCAGGGCAAAGGTAACATGAGGAACGTGGACAAGAAGAGTTAAGCAAAACTTGCGAATTTAGAAAACAGTTCATGCTAGCCGGTAATCGATGGTGCTCGATTTAATCAATATTTTCCATATTTTGTAGGGGAAAATATATATATTTCTACTATATTACACAATGTTCAGTATTTTAGAAATAAGTGAGACTGAATGCATAATCAGCCATGACACTTATGATAACATGCATAATTCAGAGATAATTTTTAGCGTATATTTAAATTTGTGATAAAGTTTCTATATGAACATTATCCACTGTCAAAAAAATGCTAATAGAACATATTTTAACAATAAATAAATGTCACATGATGATAAATGTATAGTGGTAAGAGTGTTAAAAATGACTTCTGACCTATATAGTAGACAGAGCACAAACCAGCAATCAAAAGTTCCATGGTTTCAACCAAGAAAAGAAAAGGGAATGTCTGCTTATACAATTCCATTTAGAGTGATCTTTACTGACGCCTAGGGAATACGTGTAGAAGCAAACTGTCAACTCCTCATTGTCTAGAGATTTTTTAATAGATGTAGACTAAGAAGATTCAAATTAGGGATGATCGGGTTCAGGATGGGTAGGGTCCAGACTTGGACCTTATACCCAACCCTATTATAATTGGTTCCCTCTTTTTGGACCCTATACCTTACCCTGTTTTTACAAGATCCTATTTTGGACCCGACCCTGTTTTTCCGGTCCGGGAACAGGGTTAACCCTGTTTTCATTGGAACCCGTTTTGCAACTGTCCGATATCCTATGCTATTTTAAATTTTACATTAATTCACGAAAAAACAACACCGTAATCCTCCTAATATTATAAGACAAAGTAACAATCTTAATAATGCATAAACATTAGCAACAAATATGGATTTCATATTAGTGTCATTCCCATAAATATTACTGATATGATCTAATGAGCCTGTTCATGTGTATGTGACGAAACTGTTATTAAGAGAACATCTTTTTTGAGTTGGATTGAGAATGTTTTAATTATAGTTGAACATGGGACTATTAAAAAAAAAAACAATGCATGAACACAATTTTTTTTAACAATTCTTTGAAGACAATTCTCTTTTAACTTGATTCAAGGAGAAGTTTTCTTTTTTAACAATTCTTCAAAGATAGAGAAACTCAAAAGCACTATACAGATATTATTTTGTTTTTTTTTTAACAGGGTAAAAACCGGGTCCAAAACCAATCCGGTTCGGGTGGGTCTTTGCTTGGACCCGGTTCCTGGACCAGTTTCAACAGATTCCCAAAAATTGGAACCGGTTCTCAGACCGGTTTAACCGGGAATTGGTTCCCGACCCTATTTTTCGAGTAGTCCAGTCCAGGTTTCGGGTCAACCCGGTTCAGTTGCACACCCTTAATTCAAATCAATGCAAATATGATGACATGGATGACATTGTTTGAGCCACTCCGGACAATGCTCTTGTTCAGTCTCCTGCCATTGTATTTCCCCTCTACTCGAGCTTTGATCAGAATCAATTGCTGTCAAGACATCAAATAACTTGAGCAAGGAAAATGAAGGGCCTTTTTAAATATCTCTAAACTAATAACTATCAATCATCTATGGCACTACATTCTGACAAGATAACTTATAAGAATGGCTACAGGCTACAAAGCTAACAATGAAGCTTCATTGATAATACCAATCCGCGAGAATATATGACAATGGCATGATAGCTAGGCAACTGCTAGTACCTCAAGCGGAAACTTGAATCAGGATTCATGATGCTGTTCTCAAAAATCCTTTTCTTATTCTTTATTAGTCCATTCTTTAACAAGGTTGCGTTGTCAAGCCCAAGGTGAGGGGGATCTTAGGCATTAGCATTTAACATGATATGGCACATAGTTTACTCACTTCAACTGTCTAGTTAACAAGTTTCTCGAAGCAGAAGTAGTAAACAAATATATGACATCCACAGCAGGAAGGAAAGAGAGAAGATATTGATGGCAAAATTATGACCTTTAGCATCAGAAAACTATTGACAACGAAGACAATGACCTTCAGCAGCCACCTTACTAGACATGATATTAACCGCCAACTGAAACTGCATCAGGAAATTTCACTTGTTGAAAAGTGAGAAGACGAACTGGTTCTTAATTTTTTTAGTTTATTGGATAGATAAGCATTACCCTAACTATCCTTTTTTTGAGGTCGGTCCTCCAGGCCATCTTATCAAAGACTCGCAATGCCCTCAAATGTCGGGGAGGATAACTTTCATACTATTCAGCTAAATATGCAGGTTACCAAATGCAGCTCAAAATGTTTTACACAGTTTCATGAAGAAGAACAAAAAAATAGGCACAAAGTAGATTAAATCAGAAGTCCCACAGAAGAACGTCAGGAAACTTAATCTCACACCACCATGTTTTGGCAGTAGAATCACTTGGACCTTGCAATTGTTGGGATAGATTAGTCTAACACTCACGGCAATCAGTCACTTGGTTCTGCCAAATACGCGATTCTGATGCATTCCTCTTTAGCTATATATAAATTGGGTCGATCAAAGAGATTCTGACAAGGGGAGTTAATAATATTACAAAACACAAGGTATCTGAATGATTTGCCAACTCTTTTCATATCAATCCCATAGCTTTACGGGCTGCCGATTGCACAACAAGATTGTTGTATACCACGTAAGAATTAGCCTATCAGAAAGTGGGAAAAATTAAGCAGTTTGGTCAAAGAGAATTTCCTCTTTATTTAGAGTTCAGGGGGAAAAAAAGAGCACTAACTTGAATTTCCGATTAAATAAGTACGTTACATATTTTGAAAAAAAAAAATTGTGTGCGCGCGCGCATATTTTTCCCTACTTTATTTCCCTTTCAAAAGTCCAGCACTGTCCCAGAGGTAGACCATCTTGACTAGCTCCAAAGCTTCTTTAGGGTGCCGTGTTTCACGAGTGGAAAGAATCTTCTGTAATAAATTACAATATCCCCCTTCTTTACAGAGGTGAATGCCTGCTCGATTAATTTAATGAGTCCAATTACGTGACGAGAACGAGAGGGAATGGGAGAAAATTATCAAAAAAGTCTCAAATCTATTGCAATTGTGTCAATTCAGTTCTAAACTTATTTTTTTAGCCAATTGAGTCATAAACCTTTTGCAATTGTATCAGTTCAGTCCATCTGGCCTAAATTGGCTGTTGGAGCTGGCGACTATTTTTTTACTCCTCCCTCCTTCCTTGGCTCTGGCGACCACCTAGAGGGAAGAGTTGGCACAGCCGAGCGAGCTTAACTCGCCGCTACTGGGTGACCTTACCCTCACTAGCTCTTCCCTTTGGGCAGTCTCCGGAGCAAAGGACGAAGGAGGGAGGAGAAAAAAAAAAGTAATAGGATTAAAAATTAAAACAATTAAAAAAATTAAAATATTAATAAAAAAAAAAATAGTTGTCGACACCAGCTGGTGGCCACATAGCATTGAACGGCCAATTTGGGTGGATGAACTAAACTTGCATAATTACAAAAGGTTTAAGACTTTATTGGCCAAAAAATAATAATAAGTTTAGGATTGAATTGGTACAATTACGGTATGTTTAAGACTTTTTTTGGTAATTTTCTAGAGGGAAGGGAGACTGAACTAGGTTGAGGTAGACTAGATTATCATCCACGCAAAAACCGACGCGAAAAATCCACTTTCTTCCCTAATTTCAGGCTTTCACTTTAAATTCCCATGTCAAAGTGCCATTGTCCACACGCAAATTATGCAACCATAATAAAACACAAATTGAAATTTTCTCTTGACCACTAACCAGGCACATGAGGCTTGGCCTGATTCATGCGGGAACCAGATCCGGTGATGACCATTTATAGATTTGAACATTATTTCCTAAGTCAATATGGGGCACAAGGATGTTTCAAGTTTTTTGTGAGGAACGGAAGACTTGCGTAACGAGGAGTGCACGTCACCAAGATTATTGACTTGGTTGTGGACTTGATGGTCCCAATTTTCTTCTATAAGTACGACTCGATTGCACTTCTCATGTTCATGCAAGAAACAAAGACAAGTCCACCCTAAATAACATAAACAACCTGCTATGGCCTCATCTCAAAAACAACCCTCGATGTTGTTCCTCGCTTGTGTCGTCCTCATGCTCATGCGAGAAATGCCTTGTCTTGCTTCATCTCAAAGCCCTTCTCTAGTGGCCCCTGCTAGTGCTACCCAAACCAGAAATGAGGAACTGGAGGCACTCCTAACATGGAAGTCTGAGCTAGACAACCAGAGTCGTTATATTTTGTCTTCATGGAATGAGAGCAACCCTTATTCATGGCGCGGAATTGATTGTGATCCTCGTGGGAGTGTTGTGAGCCTGAACCTCTCGGATTTAGCCATACACGGTATGCTTCATTATCTCAATTTCTCCCTATTGCCCAACTTGGTCTCTCTAAAGCTTGCTTGCAACTCGCTTTTCGGAAACATCCCTCCAGGCATGGCTCTTCTTGCCAAGCTTACTCATCTAGACTTGTCTCGAAACAACCTTTCGGGAAACATTCCAGCTCAACTAGGTTCCTTGCGATCTCTCCAAGTTCTCGACCTATCGAATAATAATTTCAGTGGCCCAATTCCCAATGACATAGGTAGCTTGAGCAACTTGACCGGCCTATTTCTTTCTGCAAATAAGCTTTCTGGCTTCATCCCTAGAGAATTAGGAAGGCTCAAGTCTCTCAATTACCTCATGTTAGTGAATAATCGGATCGCTGGTCCAATTCCCTCTTCCATAGGAAACATGAGCAGCTTGATAATGATGCGGCTTTCCGAGAATCAACTTGTTGGGGCCATCCCATCATCCATAGGTAACTTGAGCAATTTGGATTATGTTTCCCTTCGCATGAATATGTTGTTGGGTCCTATCCCGTCATCCATAGGTAAATTGAGCAATTTGAAGGTTCTTCACCTTAACGACAATAAACTTTCAGGACCTATCCCATCCTCCATAGGCAACTTGAGCAGTCTGAAAATTCTTTTGCTTCACAACAATGAGTTGTCGGGCCCTCTCCTGTCATCCATAGGTAACTTGAGCAATCTGAAAATTCTTTTGCTTGACAACAATGAGTTGTCGGGCCCTCTCCTGTCATCCATAGGTAACTTGAGCAATCTGAATGATCTTGAGCTTTCTAAGAATGATTTGTTAGGCCCTATCCCATCATCCATAGGTAACTTGAACAATTTGAATATTCTTCAGCTTACTGAGAATGATTTGTCGGGCCCTATCCCATCATCAATAGGTAACTTGAGCAATCTGAATTTTCTTTGGCTTTCAATGAATGATTTGTCTGGCCCTATCCCATCATCCATAGGTAAATTGAGCAATCTAAAAGGTCTTGAGCTTTCCGAGAATAATTTGTCAGGCCCTATCCCATCATCCATAGGTAAATTGAGCAATCTAAAAGCTCTTCAGCTTTTCGAGAATGATTTGTCGGGCTTTATTCCAAAAGAGATCGGAAAACTATGAGTTCTCTTTTCACTAAATCTAGGTCAGAATAATCTAGAGGGCTTTCTTCCGATTGAGATGAATAATCTCACATCCCTCACAAGCCTAGAGCTGTTTGATAATGACTTTGTTGGCCAATTGCCACAAGAAATATGCAGTAGCCAAGTTCTTGTGCGTTTCAGTGCAGACAACAATCACTTGACTGGACCCATCCCAAGAAGCCTGAAAAATTGTTCGAGTTTGTATAGAGTTAGGCTCCATAACAACTTGCTCAGGGGAAATATAACCGATGCTCTTGGTGTGTACCCTCAATTGGATTACCTTGAATTGAGGAACAATGAACTTTACGGTGAGTTACCACCGACATTGGGAGAATGTAGAAATTTGACGAGCTTGATAATCTCCAACAATGGAATCTCCGGCACCATACCACCTCAAGTTGGAAACATGAATCAATTGCACAGACTAGACCTCTCTTCAAATGATATAGTTGGGGAAATTCCTAAAGAACTAGGGAAATTGAAGTTGCTGCTAGAGCTTTCATTGGACTACAACCTTCTTGCAGGCCACATCCCTCAAGAACTTGGAGCCTTGTTCAATTTGCAGAAACTCAACATTGCAAGAAACAACCTCAGTGGATCCATTCCTACAGAACTTGGGGAGTGCTCCAACCTTCTGTTTTTAAATTTAAGCAGGAATAATCTTGATAAGAGTATTCCTATGGAGATCGGCAACCTCCAGTCTCTCCAACTTCTCGACCTGAGTCAAAATTTTCTCATGGGAGAAATACCTGAAGAATTTGCACGATTGCATCAAGTGGAAATACTTAATCTCTCACACAATCAACTTTCGGGTTCAATTGAGTTGACCTTTGCTGATATGGTAAGCTTGACATCCATCGACATATCATATAATGAGTTAGAGGGTCCTTTACCAAATATTTCAGCCTTTCGTAATGCTACAATTGAAGTCATGAGAGGGAACAAAGGCTTGTGTGGAGTTATTGCTAGTCTCAACCCCTATGTAGCAACAACGTTGGAAGGCAAGAACAAAAACAAAAAGTTGCTGCTAATTTTGATTCCTACTTTAGGTTGCCTACTTTTGTTGCTTCTTGTCATGGGAATCTCAAGTATAGTGTGCCAAAGATTGAGGAAACCAAAGCCTAGTTTGAAGGATGGAAGCAATGAAAACTTGTGGGCAGTATTGAGCTTTAATGGACATATGGTCTATGAGAGCATTATTGCAGCCACAGAGGAGTTTGATGCCAAATATTGCATCGGTGTGGGAGGACATGGGAGTGTTTACAAGGCCCAATTGCAAACAGGTGAGGTTGTTGCAGTAAAGAAATTTAAGGAAGTAGTGGAAGTTGAAATCGCTAGTCAAAAGGCATTTGAAAGAGAGATTCATGCTCTAACTGAAGCTCGGCATCGTAATATTATCAAGTTCCATGGCTTTGCTCGAGTTCTCGACATTCATTTTTGGTTTACGAGTTCTTGGAATTAGGAAGCTTGAAGGATGTATTGAACGATGAAGAGAGAATAATGGCATTTGACTGGAATAAGAGAGTGAATGTCATTAAGGGTGTGGCTTATGCTTTGTCCTACATGCACCATGAATGCTCTCCTCCTATAGTTCATCGAGACATATCAAGCAAGAACATATTACTGGATGAACAATATGAAGCTCACATCTCTGATTTTGGCACAGCTAAGGTTCTACAACCTTACTCATCCAATTAGACTTCCTTTGCAGGCACTTTTGGTTATGCATCTCCAGGCAAGTTGGTTTCTTCAATAAAAATAATCAATTAAATACCATCACTAAGATTTTGGCAATAAAAAGATAGCATCAATAAGAAATAGAAAAAAAAATGTTGTTTTCCCTGTGCAGAGCTTGCATACACAATGGAGGTGAAGGAGAAATGTGATGTCTATAGCTTTGGAGTGGTGACATTGGAAGTAATCATGGGTAGACATCCAGGTGATCTTATATCGTCTCTCGCATCCTCAACTCCTTCATCATCAAGCAATTCAACAGCTTCATGTTGGCCCTTAAAACAAGTTCTAGATCAAAGAATTCGATACCCAGATGGTGACACGCCAGGTCAAGTGGCTTTCATTGCAAAGATGGCATTTACATGCCTAAGTGCAAAACCAGAGCATCGTCCAAGCATGCAACAAGTGTCTCAAGCAATATCAACACGTAAGTCAATCATGATAGATGCGTGGGAGGACATAAAATTGGAAGAGCTAGTTGATCTCGAATGCTTCCCTTATTGACATTTTGGTCTTTCTGTAGCAGCTTGTGTAAGTAGTTCTCTCTTTTATTTCTCTTACAAGGATGATAAGCACTATATCACTTATTTTCTCAATGATTTATTAACTACTTGAAAACAACTACATATTTGCATTTTGTATTTAACCCAAATAAAATGGATTGTTGTCGCTACATCCGACCCTTAACATTAGCTTAAGAGATGACGAGGTTGTGATATGGCATGTCAAACTATTATAGTATTCTAAATCAATTTGGCTTGTGATTGACTAAAGTTCAATACCTAAGATGTTTTTGTTAGAAATTAAACCAAATTCATCGGTGTTGATACTTCGATATCAAGACTATTGAGTTGTTGATACTTCGACATTGAGATCCCAGAATTGATACCGAAGACTGTTTGGTACCCGTATTGAAGAAGAGTCATAATTGTTGCATTGCCTTTAATGAGTTTGTTCATATTTCTATGTTGTGACCATTCGTATTTCTAGGTGTAGCGATTGTTTCTAGAGATATGATGAGATATGGTGAGATATTGTGATTGTTTTGTAAGTTTCTAGAGATTTATCTTCTTCGGAATGCTAGCTATATTTATGGGGAAGAGCAAAAGTCATGGAATAAGTCTATAAATAAGAGAGTTTTGTAACTGTTTTTAATAAGGTGAAATAAAGTGAATTAAACAGAAAAGTCTATTTATCTTCTTTTCTTCTTTGTGTGAGTATCAAGTGTTTCACCTTTAAATTATCCCACCAAAATATTAGAGTTGCGCCTCTGACATTGCAACAGTTTTTTTAATGGATTTGTGGTTCTAGAAGGTTTTAGTAGTAATATATGCCCATGCTAGATTTGGAGTAATCATTACAAGTATGTATCAATCGTTAGACTCGTGTTCATGTGACCCTTTGCACAAATTCGAAGAGCCGATATCTCCAAATTTATCATGACCTGACGCTCGAGCTCATGACAATCCCTGTTTCACTTGCAGTTATTTGACTGCGACATCTTAGGATACATCGCCAACCATTCATTATTATCTTTCAAGTTATGCACATGCAGAAACAATTCAAACTCCACCCAATCAATAATAACAACAGGGATAGTAGAAAGACATATCATTAATAACAAAAACACCACTTTATTTATTTATTGAAATTAACCCTAGGAAAACATATATATAAGCCCTGCCTTGGGCTCTTTTTCCTACGGGTGTACACAAAAAGGAATTAGGCCAAGTTAACCTATTTCCATCATTAAAAAGGGGTTAGTCCAAAAAGTAGGCCTTAGACACCTACGCCAAATACTCCTCCAAAGAGGGATCCTCTATGGCATCGTCAAGGACATTGACGACCATGGAGTCCCAGACGTCATCACTAGGGCCATCGGTAGGGGGCCCATCGAATCCCCTAAGGGGGCCAAAGAAATCCTCTCCCTATTTGATAAACTAGGCCTTGAACAGGTAAGTTATCCACATATTTAGACCCTCGTCCACCCAAACAATGGTGTTTGTAAATGAAAGGGCGACGTGGAACAAGTCGCAACATGACCACGATGTCCATGTCCATCAGGACACCAAATTACATTAGAAGGTGCACCATGCTAAGGTCCTAAAAAGTGGTTATATAATAACCAATGAGATAAAATCTCAATAAGTTAATAGCCTACGCCTCAATTATGAGACCTACTCACCTCGAGTGTGCCCTAAAACATGTAATATTTCTATCACCAACAGATCAATAGTAGTAAACCACCTATTGAGCCATTACTAAAAGCACGATTGGGCCATAATTCATATGCAGTCAATATATGCATTCACAGGCATCCTTACCTTTTATCAGCACGTATGACCTACATGATATAGTTTATCTTATATTCATCTTAATGCAATGGCATAAAACATAATCATAACACATCTCACATTTTCCCATGTACCATGAATCTATTTATATTCCGATTATTAACATCATTGGGGGGGGGGGGGGGGGAACGAACTACTCCAATACACAAGTTGGGGTCTTCCAACATAGCCGGGCATCGTCCCACTCCTTTGGGCACGGTGTCGTCCTGGACTCCATCTAGACGACATTCCAAAAAAGAGTATCAGTCAAACCTTTACCATGACTTGGCTTCCAGCCCTCCTATCGGGAATTCCGATAAAACGGACTTTGTCAATTACAATCCCCCCACTAGGTGACGGGCTCTTATGTGATAATATAAGCACATTAATCACTCATGATCATTTCATTATCTTTCACTTTAGCTAATGCAGATGTGATTCATGCTTGCACACAATAGTTCATCACAGACTTCAAGCACACAATGCAACAACATGCCACACATGGTCACACGAACATGCTTAATAAATCAACTTTCTAAATTAACCTTTTTCAAATTTTCCTACCCTAGTTCATAGGCAATAGGGTATTCCTAATTAACATCGCATGAACTTACTCAACAAAGTACATTTTAAACAACATGTTTCATGCCTCGGTTACCAAGGAAAGTATATATATTTAGCATATAATCCAACTGGTAAACACATATACTATTCAGGCAAAGAAATAAATGATGTTCCACAATACTTAATTAACCTTCAAAGAATCAATCATTAATATCGCCTAATAACAATCAACCAACTATTATTCAAGGATAACTCATAATTCATCCATCAAAAATAATTTATTAATATCCAAAATAATTAATTACTCATAACCAATTAATTAATTATCATCCAAAAATAATTAATTAATAATTATTCAAAATTAATAATAATTAATTCCGAAAATAATTAATAGTAATTATTTATTACTAACCATGGTTAACTAACCTAACCACATACAAACCATGGTTAATTAACTAACTGAAGTTAATTAACCTAACCACATACTAACCATGATTATTTTATCTAACCAAGGTTTATTAACTATGGTTATTTTATCAAACCAGGGTCACTTTATCCAATTATGGTTAATTAACCTAACTAAAGTTACTTTATTTAACCGCGGTAAATTAACCTAACCAATGTTATTTATTCAACTGCAGTAATTTAACTTAGCTATAGTTAATTCTAACTAATCCCCCTAATCGAGATTAATGGTATAGTTTAACACTAAACAAGATTGGACAAACAATTTAATACTAATCACCAATCATTATTGACACAAAGCAAGATTAGTCCTAAACTAATCACCCATAATTGAGTTTAATACTCTAATCAAGGATTGGGAAATTAAATCACAGTTTAATCAAATCCAATGACATTGGAACGATGATGACAGTGAAGACAATGAGTGGCTAGCTCGAGGATAACAATGGACAACAACCGACGGCCGAAACCCGACAAAATAGCTTTCGGAGAAGCTTATTTGCACTAGATAGAGGAAGAACAATGACTAGCGGTGCTGGACAGTGGCTGGGCAATAGCTAGTTGACCTCCGAACGGCGGCCAACAGCTCCGGTGAATAGTAGCAACTTCAACCAACAGTAACAACAAACAGCAAAGTAGAAAACAGCAACAACAAGGTGGAAATGGAGGAAATTAGGGGAAAATAGAGAAAAACAGAGAGAGAGTGGACTGAAGGAGGTTGGTCGGCAGCTAAGGAAAAGAGAGAGAAGACAGAAAGGGAACACTCGTGGACAAGTTGATTTTGAACTTGTTTTCCCAAGTTTCATTGTTGTCCAAGCATTCTACTATGGTTTAGGACCACAAATCTAAGATTTCTAGAAGCAAGGGCAAAATGGGAATTTCACTTGTCTCATGGGCCCTTGTGGCTGAAAAGCCCAATGGGCTTTTGGTTGGGCTCACTTCCCGTGGCCCAATTTTCTCAACCCGTTATCCCCTTTTCCAACTTTTTCTACTTTATCGATAAACTTGAGCATTAATGAAGAAATGTTCGTAGAATTGTTCGTAAAGTCCTTGCAAGTTTGATACCCGAAATTGGATTGAAAATCGGGGTTAAAATCCATTGATTACAACTTTAGCACGACATAAACTATTGGGTGGCTTTTAGGGTTTTTGCGCGAAATTGACTTGTTGTTGAAAATTTTCAATTCACTTTCGGTTCCTTCAATCCTTGGGCAACTCTTGATTGTCATGTAATCTCGAGGAATCAATTACTCATCCCGAGTACAAAGTCAAAAAGAAAATCGGTTATCATCGATTGTCATTAGTATCGAGGTCGTGTGGAATCACTATCAATCCTGCCTCATACTTTCTTGTAATCAATTTATTTCCATTCATTAATTGATTTGTAAAAGCATGGTATTGTCCCTCTTCGATCCTTATGATCAATAGATATATCCCGAATTAAATTCCCTAGCCTTACGTGTATTGATCCCTAATTACCCTTCCACATAAGTTAGTTTTCCTTAAGTGATCAATTTAGAGCAGTCGTGACTAACAGTGCATCGATAAATAACCATTTTATTTATCTTAAAATGGGTAGAAATTTTAGGATGTCACAAAATCAATGCTTCCTAAGAGGTACTTAATGCAATGAAGGATAAAAATGAATGACCCAACATAGTTGAAAGAGTATTAAAGATGACATATGGCATGTACACTAGACAGAGCTCAAACCAGCAATTAGAAGTTCCATGGTTTCAGCAAGGAAAAAAAAGAAGGGACGTAATGTGCCTGTACAATTCCATCTAAAGTGATCTCTAGGGAATATGTCTAACAAAGTGTTGAAGCAAACCACCAACTGCTCATTGTCCAAAGATTGATGTAAACCAAGAAGATACAAATCAATGCAAATACGATGACATAGATGACATTGTTTGAGCCACACCGAACAATGCTCTTATTCAGTCTCCTGGCATTATTCTCCCCCCCCCCCCCAAAAAAAAAAAGCTTAATTAGACACCAATGACATTGCATTCTAACAATATAACTTATAAGAATGGCTAAAGGCTACATAGCTGACAATGAAGCTTCAATGATAACACCAAGCAGTGAGAACAAATGATAATGGCAGGCAAAAGTACAGCCTAAGTGCCAAAACTTGGCACGAGGGGACACTTAAATGCCAAAAGTTACGAAATGTACACTTGAGTGCCACTTTTTTTGAAAATTGGATCACTTAAATGTCAACTTCGGCAAAGGCTGCCAGAAATCTGACGTGGCTTATTTTAATAATATAACTTGCTTACGTGGCTCGCCAGAAGTTGAGTCAGCAAAAACTCAGCCAAAACAATGTCGTTTTTGTCCTGACGTGGCATTTATAAAATGTATTAATTAAATAATATTAAATAACTTTAAAAATATATTATTATAAAATTGGTTAATTAAAAAAAAAAAAGGGGGGAAGGGGGGTTCGAGCAAGGGCTCTGCAACCCTCGCCCGAACCCCCCCTTCCCCTTTTCTTTTTAAATAAAATCGATTTTTAAAATTTTTTTCTAGTATAACTTGGATGATTTTTTTTGAAATTGCCATGTGAATATTTTATTTTGAAAAAAATTGCTTTGTTAGTAAAATAAAATCATCAGAAAATGACACATGGCATTTTGGCCTGATTTTTTAGCCGTTAACACTTAACTGATCTTTTTTGCTCTAATTTTGGCACTTAAGTGTACATTTCTAAACTTTTGACACTTAAGTGTCTCCCGTGCCAAATATTGGCACTCCAGGGGTTCGCACGTCAACAATGGCATAACATTTAGGCAATTGCTGGTACCTCAAATGGAAACTTGAATAAAAATTAATGACGCTATTCTCGAAAAAGCTTTTCTTTAGTTGTTCATTATTTAACAGGGTTGCAGTGTCATGCCCAAGGTGAGGGGTTCTTATGTCACCCCATCCCTGTAGGATTAGCATGTAGTTCACTCACTCTAGTTAACAAGTTTCTCGAAGCAAAGCAATGGACAGCTATGTGACATTAGCAGAGGGAGGGAAAGAGAGTAGAGATTAATGTCAAAATCATGACCTTCAACATCAAAAATCTATTGCAAAGACAATGACCTTTAGCAGTCGCCTCATAGGACATGGAATTCACCGTCAATTGAAATTGCATCAGGAAATATCACTTGTTGAAAAAGTGGGAAGATGACCTGCTATTTTAATTCTTTATTTATTGGATATTTATTGGACAGGTAGGCGTTACTGTAACCATGACGTACAAACCCCAGGAGTGTCACAACTTGACACGGAGGGACACTTAACTGTCATAACTTACAAATGGTACACTTAAGTGTCATAATCGGAGCAAAATGGATCACTTAAGTGCCAACAGCGAAAAAATCCGGCCAAACTGCCCCTTCTTCTTCTTCTTCTGTAAATAAAATTGATTTTATAATAATATTTTTATTATTATTTAATATTATTTAATTAATAAATTTTTATAAATCTACGTCAGCCAAAACGACGTCGTTTTAGCTGATTTTTCACCGATTTAGTGTTTCCGGCGAACCACGTAGGCAAGAAAATTAATAAAAAAATGCCACGTAGGATTTCCGGCAAAGTTCCAACCACTTGACATTGAAATGATCCATTTTTTTTGAAAAGTGACACTTAAGTGTACTGACCCAAACCCGACCCGACCTGACCCACCCATTTGACACCCCTAGACACCAGGCAACTTGCTTGTCTGGTCTTGTAGGATATCAAGAAGGATCCGCCTTGGCGAAAAAGATATGGGGTGCTTGAGGCCCCACGTATGACTTTTCTTGTTACTCTGCACTGGACTGCCCCTGCTATGCTCCCTCTACTCTCTTTCTTCTCACAATGGAAATGAAAGAAATAAATGAATGAGGAATAGAAAATATAAAACAAAAATCTCAAGTCAGTCGCATATTCAAAGTGCCAAATGAAACTATTCTTATTGACCAAGAAGAAGAAATAAACTCCCATCACCTTTTAGATTTCAATCACGCCAACGAACTCAGAAAAAGAAAAGAAAAAAAACACAGCTTCTTTCCTGCTTGATCTCCCAACTCAAAAATTGTATTCTAATAGACTTGTACGATCTCGGAATTTACAGAAAGAAAGAACATATGTATTTCCCGACTTGAAGCTCGACAAGAACTCAGAAAAGAACAACAAAAATTAATGGAAAAAACGAACGCTAGCCAATAATTTCCTCGAGCCGAGACTGAGTAATCGAGGATCCAGGCGACGCAGTGCACACGGCAAGCCATCGGAGGAGAAGAGGCAGGGCACGAGGAGAGGGCAACCGTCAGAGGTTGAAGTTGGTGGGAGAACAACCAATGATGAGAATGCAGGCAGGAGAAAGCCTGTGCTCCAACTACGTTATCACAGAAATCTCATTCTTATGAAGAGCTTCCTTTCTATCCAATGGTGATTTCTCTCCCCAAATACACACAGCCCCAAAACCCTAAACCCACACTGCCATATCCACAACCCCGTCCTTAACCACTAGACACAAAGACCCTCCCTGGACTCACAAATCCTCTCGGCAACCGAGATCCGACTCCCCCTGAAGTGGCGACCATCCCGTGCCATTAATTCACCGGCAGCGACCACAACACACCGACCCACCCAAACACCTAAACCCCACACCGGAACGGTCCAACACCACCAATCCCACTGACACACCTCAGTACCAAGCCCTAACCCAACTAAAGCATTTACCCTCCTTCCCCACCACTTCTCTCACACAGAGCCCCGCCAAGAGGACCGAACTAAGAGCCGCACTCACCGCAACTGTAGCCTCTCAAAACCGAGCCGAGTGAGCCGTAGCTGTGCTAGAACACCAAGCTGAGGACCAGATATTGTCGCACCCCAAAAGCACTGGCGACCCACATCGACACACCGACTAGCATCGACAAGCGTGCATAGCCGATTCACAGGTAACCCCCATCGGCATATTGTGGAAAATCGTTTATCTATTGAGGAGTGCGTAGATAACCAAATCCGGAGCGACTGTAGTTAGTGGGCAGTTTCAATACTGGGATATTCCGTTTCAACTAAAACAGGGGCAGACATGAAAGGTTTGGCCAAAAACGAACTACGAGTAGTAGCACTAATAAGAAAATTGGGAGACCTTTGGGCGGAAAATGATGAAGTACGGATGACCGAAGACATACCGGCTGAGAAGTTAGAGGAATGCAGACTTATCTTGTTTGGAAAACTCTTTTAAAAAACCGGGTCAATTCCAAAAAAAAGCCATAAACTTTAGATCTAGTCCCAAATATATCCCGAACTTTTTTTGTCTCAAGAAAAATCCCAAACTTTAGGTTCAGTCCCAAATCTACCCCAAACTTTTCTTGTCTCGTAAAAAACCCTAAACTTTAATTTTAGTCCCAAATCTATCCCAAATTTTATTTTGTCTAAAAAAAAGAGTTAATATCATGAAAAATCCCAAATTGGAACACATATAACAAATTTACCCAAAATTAATTTTTTTACCACCAAAACAAATTACCATCACCCACCCCGCAGTGGACGAGTTGGTTTGCACTCTAACCCCTCTACCAGAGGGTAGGAGTTCGAAACTTCTCGCCCCCATTGTGTAACTTACGTGGGGTGCCTGGGAGGTGGGCCCCAAGCTAGTATCCCCCGGGTTTACGTCGCCGGCTGCCGGCTATACGGCAGTTCCCGAGTCACCAAAAAAAAATTACCATCTATTAGCTTTCGTTAAATTTTACTGTCAAATTGCTAAATTAAATAACACGTCGCAATTAACGGGTATACTAATTTGGGGTTTTACCCTCCGTTTGTACTAAAAAAATCACCAATTTTTGATCTGTTCTCAAATATACCCCATGGTCCAGTCCTAATTTAACATGGCATTTCCACATAGATAATAAATACACATAAGCAAGGTGTCATAGAAAATTATTTTCAAAATAAAACCATTTTAGGACATAAAAAATTAGGGATTACTAATACGACTTTTGGACAGAGGCTAACGAGGGAAAATTTAGGATTAGAGTAAAATTTGATCATTTTCTTTTTGACAAAAAAAAATTGGGATAGATTTGGGAATGGACTAAGAGTTTGGGGTTTTTTTTAGATAAAAGAAAAGTTTG
Source organism: Corymbia citriodora subsp. variegata (assembly GCA_014858505.1). Classification (NCBI taxonomy): domain Eukaryota; kingdom Viridiplantae; phylum Streptophyta; class Magnoliopsida; order Myrtales; family Myrtaceae; genus Corymbia; species Corymbia citriodora. Next base: position 24,838 of record MU089959.1, read on the forward strand.
GGGCAAATTTGGGACTAAACCTAAAGTTTGGGATTTTTTCTGAAACAAAGAAAAGTTCAGGGCAGATTTGGGACTAAACCTAAAGTTTGGAATTTTTCTCGAAACAAAAAAAAGTTTGGGGTATATTTGGGACTAGATCTAAAGTTTGGGGTTTTTTTTGGAATTGACCCTTCAAAAACCAACGTAACTTCCTAGCACTACAGAGCACCATGAAAAAGGCATGGAAGATAGAGAATGTCACATGTGCTCAAATCGAGCCCAATTTTTTTTCATTCATTTTTGGATCAGAAATAGACAAACAAAAGGTACTAGAGGTGGGCACCTAGTGCTTTTCTAGCAATGTGCTAGTACTCAGACAATGTGAACCAAACACTCCAGTGCATTGCTATGATTTCTCTACATGTGCATTTTGGGTCCACTTTCTCAGACTCCCTGTAGAAAGAAATACGGAAGATATTATCAGCACCATGGCTTCAAAACTAGGAAAGGTGAAGGAAGTACGATTGGATATGAAAAGTAACATATTCCTCAAACAAGGGAAAGCCAGGGTGGAGATAGAATTGGTTGCCCCCTTGAAGTCGGGCATTTTCATCAACAATGATGGGATAAAAATTTGGGTGGACTTTAAATATGAATGTTTACCCCACTTCTGTTACTCTTGTGGACGTATCGGCCATTATGCCTCCAACTATAAACTGGTGCCATACAAGGAAGCGAGCCTGGAGGGAAACTTGCAAGGAAAATTTGGATAGTGGCTGAAATCTGAAGTTCAGGAAAATAGTCCATATTGGAAGCTATTATACAAGGCACCTTTGCCGAGTTTGGAGGAGAACGAAATGTGCCCTGAACCTACCATTCCATAGTCTATTTCCCTAAGGCACACATCCAAAGGAAAATAATCGAAAGCGGTGCAGTGTAAGGAAGGAAAGTCCCTGAGCTTACCCCTCCTATGGCAACTCCACAACAATCCAGAAAACACACACAACTACTACTCCGAGACATCCTAGAATCTGGAGCCAACAAGGAAAGTGAAAAGGGGCTACAAAAGAAAGGAAACTTTAGGAAAAAAATTCCCCCTGCGAAGAAACAAAAGAGGTACAATCCCTATGAGTTGGCTATACCAAGTACCAACATTCTTGATGAATCTGGACTGACGGAAACTCCCATTCACATGGCTGAAAACGACCTCCCAAGGGCTATGGTGGCTAGCCCAAAAGAGCCACAGGGGATTAAATGAAGCTCTTGAGCTAGAATTGTCAAGGGCTGGGCACACCCTTGACATCCTAAGCTTCGAGGGCCATAGTGGCTCAAGAAATGCCTATTTTTGTGTTTTTGATGGAAACTAAAAATAAGGAGACTATGGTGGATCGGATATAGTGAAGGCTCAAATTTCAGAACTTACAAACAGTGAATCCAGTGGGTATGACTAGGGGTTTAGCACTATTATGGAACAACGAGATCTCTCCAGACTTCATAATCAACACAGCAGAGATGGTTGAAATCACTTGCAAAGAACCAAGAAGTGGACAACAAACCAGAATCACCTTCATTCATGCCTCTACCAATTTTCACACAAGGCCAAACTTATGGCAGACACTCAAGGACACTCTCTTCCAATCATCTCCCATGGGTTTGTCTAGGCGACTTCGATGAGACTTTACACCATTGGGAGAAAGTAGGGAAGAGAGAAGTAGACCATTATCGACTAGTTGCTTTTCAAGACTTCCTAAGGGATTGTTCACTAATGGATATTGAAAGCAAGGGGTGCGCATTAACATGGTCAAACAATAGGGAAGGAGAACATCTAGTCAAAAAAAGATTGGACAGAGTTCTTAGTGACTTCGATTGGAGAGTATTATTTCCAAACGCGGAAGCCAATGCTTTGCCGGCTATAGGGTTAGACCATAGTCCAATACTATCGTCACTTTACCCAAAGCATATAGCGAGGAGGAAAGAGTTTAGGTGGGAAGCATTCTAGGTAGAAGATGCAGAGTATGAGGAGATTGTTACCAATGCCTGGAGGGACTCGACTCTGCAGGAGAGGGCAGTGGCGAATAAACAAGAAAAAGTCATTAAAGAACTCACGACATGGAGCTTGACTAAATTCTCAAATGCACATCGCCAAATAGAAGCCCTCAAGAAACACTTAGTAGAACTTACAAACAGGACAGGAGACGTAGACACCAAGAAGGCAACTGAGGCTATAAAAAGGAAAATTGAAACTGCTTGGAGATGAGAAGAAATGTGCTGGGATTGAGATCATGTGTCAATTGGCTCAAATGGGAAGATAGAAACACCAAGTTCTTCCATGCGACCACATGCAGTGTAGGCAAAGAAACAGCAAAAGGACACTAAAATTAGACGAAACCAACTGGTGCAGTAACAAAGAGGAGTTGAAGAAACACATGATCAACTTCTATTGACTACTCTACACCACTGAAGGAGCAAGAAATTTAAAACCAGTGTTGGAGCAATGCCCCAAAGTAGTAGAGGAGACTACCAATGCTTCGCTTGTGTAGCCAGTAACGATGGAGGAGGCAAAATGCGCTGCTTTTCAAATAGCCCCCACAAAAGCCCCAGGACCCAATGGACTTAATGGCCAATTCTACCAACACCATTGGGAGGTAATACAGCATGACATTTTCCATTTGGTTAAGGACTTTTTTGAGTCTGGCACTTTCAACAAAAAACTTAACATAACCCACATTACCCTCATTCCCAAAATCCCTCAACTAGAAAATATGAGCCAATTTAGACCTATAAGCCTTTGTAATGTCAGCTACAAAATCATCTCAAAAGTTCTAGCCAATCTCCTAAAGCCTTGGTCCTCAACTCATTTCTATGGAACAAAGCACATTTGTTAGTGGACGTCAGATCCAAGATAACATCTTAATAGTTCAAGAAGTCCTGCACCAACTGAGAATCCGAAAGAGGAAAAAGAAGTTCCAAGCGGTGCTAAAGCTAGACATGCAGAAGGTGTATGACAGAGTGGAATCGAATTTTTTTGAAGCATGGATGTTAAAAATGGGATTCCATGGCAAATGGCTGGCCATGATCATGACGTGCATTTCCTCCATCACTTTTAGTGTCAAGTTTAATAGAGAACCCCAACAGTACTTCCAGCCCACTCGAGGCATTAAACAAGGTGATCCACTCTTTCCTTATCTTTTTTATTACCATGGCCAATGCTCTATTTGTAACATCCTGAAATTCAAGCCCTTTTAAGGATGAGTGAACGTGAATTTCACCAATGCATTGTTGGTTGATTCCGCTCGGACCCAATCATTTCCGAGATACTGACCTTGAGGGGAAAGGCTACTGAGGACAAAACTCGTGCGACTAAAGAACTTGACCTGGGAAAACGACTCGACCGTGAGACTTGCGTAAGGACGATCCTATAGTCATGCAGGCCGATTTCAGGGACGACTAGAAGTCGATTCGTGGGCAGAACATAATGAGACGACGGGTGATTCCGTCTACTGTTATCGAACCCGCAAATGGCCCTATGTCGATCCTTGGTAATCGTGTACTTTGAAATAAGAATCGATTCTTCGCAATTTCATGTAGTCAAGGACGTCCATGTGTCAAGGAGTCTTGAATGTGAATTAGCACGAGTCGGTTACGCGTGAATCCTCAAAGCCGCCTGTCAGTCTAAGTAGTACCAAAATGGCATTCGGGCGAAATTGACAAGGCATGAGAATCCAAGATTGGACTTCGAATTTTCGAGAATGTTCGAGAACGACTTTTGGACGATGCTTCTTAGACAGTCGACACTGCCGGTTGAGCCGAGTATTTGGAAAAGGGATTTTCGGACCAAGAAAACGAGCCTACGAGGATGTGGGCCGGGCAAGAACAGTGTGGGCCTCACGCCCAAGGTGGGACAGCCACCATGGAAGGCCCGAGGCAAGTAAGTGAGCCCGTTGGGCCAAACCGACCATTTACCCTTCCGAGCCGTTGTCTAACCTTGAGCCGTTTCGAGCCCAATAAATTCCCGAACCCATTCCTATTTATTTTCCAGCCTTTTTCCTAGGCCCGCTCCTCCATTTTCAGCCCAAGGACAGATTGGGAAATGTGCAAGGTGGAAATGACCAAAATGCCCTTGGATATTTTGAAGAAAAGTCAAAAAGGAAGAGAGATAAGATGAGGTCATTGTTTGGCAAGTGGGGCAAGCCTTGATGGCTTGGATAAGGCTTATCCTTCAGCCTTCACTTCACTCTCTCTCTCTCCTCTTCATCTTCTCCAAAATCGCAGCACCTCTCTCCCATGGTTTTCTTTCCTTCCTTCTGTTTTTCAGTTTGACCTTTCACCGAAATCTGAGTTGTTCATTGCCTTCCCGTTGGAATCTCATCTCGTGCCATCCGCCGTTGTGTTCAGAAGAGAAATTCCGTTCAAATAGCGTCGGCCGATCGCCGGAACGAGCTGCCGGTCGACCCGTATTCCGGCCGAAAGCCACCGCCGGCCTGACCGTTTTCTGACCGCCTACTGCTGTTCTGTTTTGCTGTTTCGACCATTTTCCTCCCTTTCTGACCCAATCACCGCCCATCCCAGCCACAAGTGGTTCCCCCTTGACCCCCAGGTGCCGTTGGTCGTTGGCCCACCGCTCGCCGGAGCTCCGGGTAGCCCGTTCAACTCCGATAAGCCATTTTCCTCCTGTGCAGTGCAGTTTTCAGAGTTGCAGAGGGATTCCGAGGCTGTTGCTGCTGTGTTGAGCCCGGGATCACCTTGGATCGCTGTGGTAGAGGTCCCAGGGTGTCGGGTTCATCGCCGCCGCCGCGTCCGCGTCTCCGGCCCGCTTAACGGGTGAGTTTAGCCCCTAATCCCTATTTAGTGCCTAAACTTGCTTAGGGTTGGGTTAATTAGTGTTAATGCTGGTTTATGAGGGTTAATTAAGTGCATTAGCCCTAAGATAGGTGGTTAGATTAAGGGTTAAGATTAGATTAGCTTAATCTTGCTTATTTATGCTTAATTGTGCTTATTTGTGGATTATGTGATAATTAAGCTTGCTTAGCTTAATTGATTGATTAATTTGTGTTTAATCAATGTTTTGTTTAATTTCTGAATTTAATTTATTATTAATTGAATTTCGAAAATTACTATTCACGGATTACTGTTCATTGATTACTGTTCACGGATTACTGTTCATGATTACTGTTCACGGTACTGTTCACTGCACTGTTCATCTGGAAGTGAAATTGTGCATAATTTCATGTGTCTTGATCATATGAAGTGAAATTGATGTGTCGTGGCATGAACATTCGAAAGAATCGTGTGAATTTCACAAAAGAGGAAAATGGTTTGTTCGAGGGACACCGGAAATGGATCACTTTTGTGAGAAATGATTTGAAGTTTTATATGCAAGCATGTGTGCATTGGCTAATGCTCAAAGATAATAAGTGGATTGTGATGGTATGCTTGCGTGATCACTAAGTTGAACCCAATTTATCGGAGATTATGGAAAGGGAGGGCACGGAAGGGCACGGTTGCGCCTCTGCGGAGGAAGGGCGCCTCAGAGGGTATGGAAGGGCACGGTTGCGCCTCTGCGGAGGAAGGGCGCCGTAGCGCCGTAGCAATAGCACGGAAGGGCACGGTTGCGCCTCTGCGGAGGAAGGGCGCCGTAGCGCCATTGCACCTCGGCCAAGTTGTAGCCCTGTGGGGCAGTAATAATCGGAACACGTGTGGATGCGAGAATGCATGAGAAAACATGGCATCATTGGTTCCGATTATGCATGAGGTGATCATATCATTTATGGCACGCACGCATGAATTGATAATGTGCAGGGGTGGCAATGGCCAAGTGAGATCGCTTGTGACGCGACTCGCATGTGATTGATGAACTACATCATCTAACGGCCATGTGCATTGCGTGTATTGTGCTGACTTATAACGTGCAGGGTATGGCATACCGGGTAAGGTTGTATGCGAACTGACTATTCGATTGTTGGTTGCATTGCTTGCATTGAATGAAATTTAACGTGCAGGGTATGGCATACCGGGTAAGGTTGCATGCGAACCGACCTCTGATTGTTGGTTGAACCTGTCTGTGGTTTGATTGCTGATTGCTGGGTGTTTGTGGTCGGGTTGAGTGAGGGGTGATTCTGGAGAAATACCCCGGGTTGAGTTGGTGTACTAACCGGGGCTTAGGGGAAGAACTCACTGAGATTTTATCTCAACCCGTCGTGGTTAACATTTTTCAAGTCTTTAGAATGGTGCACCCGCTGTGGAGAATCCTGCCCCCCGTTTCTCCAGTGATCGACCTGACGGAGTCGAGTCCGATGGGTCCGAGTGACCATGGTGTTGAACCCGAGGGTTCATTCTGTATAGCTGGATTAGCCTAGTTTATTTTTGGCCTGGCTTAGATGATGGATCGGCCCCTTTTGTCGGGCTTGTAATTCAAAAGACGATCCTCCGTTGGTTAATCCAGTAAATTGTGTAAATGAGTAGTGATGGTTGTTCTTGTTATTCATCCCTCTATCCCTGATTGATTGATTGATTGATTGTTGGACTGGGGATGGTTCGTCTTCCGCTTGCGCATAATGAAAGATTAAAATGAATAGTCGTCGATGAGTCCTGGGACGTCGCTTTCAATCGACCAAGAGAAGGGGTTGTCCCGTGCTCGGGGTTCGGGGCGTGACACTATCCATGCTAATGAACAAAGGCATAGAAGACAGCAGTCTCGAAGAATCAAACTGAATACTTTTTGCCCAACCCTCTCACATCTATTGTTTGCCGATGATGCCATATTCTTCCTAAAGGGGAAAATCAATGAATGCCAAAACTTAGCTAGCATATTGAACCAATATTGCTACACAACGGGATAAGCCATAAACTTGAACAAATCAGTGATTCATTTCAGCAGGGGCTACCCACTCAACCTACGGCAGAATATGGCACACGAACTGAGAGTCCCGGTATTAGAGAAAACATGAAAGTATCTTGGTGTTCCGTTGGATTGGGGGGACTCAAAAAAGCAAATGTTCACATGGATACTAGCTAGGGTCAACATGAAACTAGCAAGTTGGAAGGAGAAGCACATTTCTAGAGTCGAGAAGGAGACTTTGATAAAAGCCATAGTACAAGCAATTCCTTAGTATGCAATGTCAATCTTTAAGACCCTATATCAGTATGCCGAGTGATCATACAAAGGATAGCATCCTTCTAGTGGAAACAAAATGAATCAAAGGCTGTCGACACTCGAAAATTTTGATATTTTTTGTTTTAAATGCCCATTTAATTTTTGCACATATAAATATATGGGAGCTTACTAAAAAAATTTCAAAATTTCAAAAATTCGAAAAAAAAAAATCCGCATGGGCTAGCTTAGCCCAACCCATCCTATACTCGTCCATCTCTTTTCCCTTCAGCAACCCATCTTCCCTTTTTTTTTTCTTCCTCCCTCAGCCCAGCCCAGCCCATCCTCCCTCCTCCTTCCTCCTCTCCGCACGTGAATAGGAGGATGAAGAGGGGCAACAGCAGTGGTGGATTGACGACGACATTTTGGCCATCCTCAAAGGCAACGTCACCCGCGTGATGCCAGCAAGGGAAGATTCCCTTGCTGCACTGTCACGTGGCCATAAGGGGAAGACAGAAACGGTTATGCAAGAGCAAGAGGATCGACGAAGGGAGAGGGGCGATGATTATGGTCAGGGAAGAAAAGAAAAGGAAACCAAGAAAAAAGAGGAGAGGAGGGAGGAGAAAGGGGTGAATGGAGGGGGAGAATGACTAACGGCTGCGCCTGATCCATTGTCGACGTTTCCCCGCCACGCCGCAACTCCGGTGCCGGAAAACAGAGAGAAGAAAAAAAAAAAGCAAGGAGGGGGCACAGGGACAATGAGATCCGAGAGAGATAACCGAAAGCAAGAAGGAGACTCGAAAGACGCTTAGCCGCCGCCGGAGGCCGTCTGTCCGCCATTGTCCATCGCAGCTCGTTCCCCCCCCCCCCCCCCCCCAAGTAGGTTTCTCTCCCACTTGCTTCTGTTTTGCTGGGTGAGGCGGCAGGCCAAAGCTCGCATCGACCAATTCGCGCGAACCCCAGCTATTGCCGCCCTTCTATCTTGCCCCTGATGCCTTTTTATATGATCTTCGATGACCCATAGCAAGTGCGAGGCCCTGTTGAGCTGAAGATCCCCGAACCCAATAGTGCCCAATAGGTGTTTGACGAAATGCGTTAATGAGATCCGAAATTTGCATCCCTCGATAATTTGGTTTTATGAAGGCTTGATCGTTTATTATCTATTCTCATGTTTCCCCTTAGTGTTATAGCCATTTTCATGAAGTTTCCACGTATTTTTGGGTCGAAAAGAGACATTTTTGGTTTTCCGGCAACGGCGAGTTCCCGGGTTCGCCGAAGGTCGTCCCCAGCGATGTCTAGTGTCGGCCGAATGAAACGGCCGACGCTAGACGACATGGCGACACTTTTAGGATCGGTGCGGGCTCGTGCCAATGTTGGTGGTGGCATGGCGGAGGAGTTGTAGGCGTCGAACGCAGAGGAGACACCGCAGGTTGAAGTTGAAGGCCAAAAAACAAAAAAACAAAAAAAAGGAAAGGAAAAGGGGCTGGGCCGAGGTTTTGCATAGGAGGGGGCTGGGCCGGTTGGATTTTTTTTCGTGTGGGCCCAATATGAACTTGGGCCATTTTTTAGGAATTAGAAATGGTTTTTTTTTTTAATTTTTGTTAATGGGCCATTTTAAATATTTTGACCGGGCCGTTCGGCCAGCCCGGTATTGCTCCGGCCTAGACCGATAGGGTCCAGGTCGGTCTAGTAGGGTTGGGTCACCCGACCTGGTCCGAATAAATTTTTTAACAAAAATAATAAAAAATCTAAAAAAAAAATCAAAAATTTCAGAAAATTCATAAAAAAAATCTTAAAAAAAGAAAGTTTTCAACAATCATTAAAAATTTTAAAAAAATGTTTTTATTTCTTTATTTCAGAAAATTTTTGACAGTTTACTTTATTTTTAATTTAATTTAATTTAACTTTTCTTTCTTTTTTTGAATATTCAAAAATTCCAAAAAAATTAAAAAAAGATTAGAAAATTCCAAAAAAAAGTAATAAATGTTTTTCTTAAATTTCAGAAAATTCAGAAAATATCATAAAATCTTGAAATCTTGCTTTCTTTAATTTCGGAAATTTTGAAAATATTAAAAATATTAAAAAATATTAAAAAATATTAAAAATATTAAAAAGCATAAAAATTCAGAAAAATTCAGAAAAAAATTGCAAACGTACAGAAAAGCCTTAAAAAAGAAAAAAGACCAAAATTGAATAAGTCTTTAGGGCTCTACAATAGGTTTTTTTTTAATGTGTTGCAATGTCTTTAGTTAACACACGATCAAGTTAGGTACCGAAAGAGCGTTGGTCGCATGACTAACGTAATCAAGTCCCCGACCCCAAACCCCCTAGTTGCGTAAAAAAAAGTGAGACATACTCCCATATCTCGTTTGGTTTCTAGTCGACCTCAATAGGCTAATGGTAACTCCTTGTTTGAAAGTTTTTTATAAATATCTCAATGTCGCGCGGGGTAGGAGCTTGGGAGAGCCCGAGTTAATTGAGGGTCGTCGGCCCGAAATTAACAATACCCCTAAACCTATTTTTTTATTTTTTTTTATTATTTTTATTTTTATTTTTATTATTTTTATTTTTATTATTTTTATTTTATTTTTTATTTTTTATTTTATTTTTTCAAAAAATTTAGGTCACAACAGCTTGGCAACTCCACTGAGGACTGGTTATAAACCTTAGAGGACTTAAGCCTAATTAGCTTGATTGTGTGTTATTTAATATGTTTCTTTGGCAGCGCATTCGAGAAGGTGATGTAAGTCTACTAATCTCGTGTTAAATGTTGGTGCGGGATTGAAGTAATAATGAGTGGAGTGTTTGCTAACACTTTGTTTTATAGGATGGCGAATGTGAATGAGTGTATGATTTAATTTTTGAAGTGCTGCTTGCTATATAAACTGTTGTGCATGTCTTCCTTACATGGCACTACACTTTAGCACACACAACCTGCCGCCGGACCTGGGCTGCATAGGATCACTTAGGATGGTGTTGAGATGGATGCCACTCCAACTATCATCATGTAGTACGAGTCGCCCATCTCAATTCTGAAATTCTTCCAACGTCGAAAGCTTCCACCCCAGCTTGCAAACACGTAGTGACTCTTTGACAAAACTGGAGTCATGGGAACCCCGACCCAACCGCGATCATGTCGGTTCAGTCCGGTAATCCCGTGGCTTCATTTGAGCCGTCTAGAATAGAAATTGACCCACAGTCTCATGCGTATGTCTATGTGATTGGAAAAGAAAAAATCATCATCATTGGCAAGTATGATTTCTTCTTTTACTTGTTCATCTTTTATTGAAACTTTCATTTTTGAAATTTGCAGAGATCAATCGAATGCCCTTGGTGTAGGCTTCTAATTTGGAAAATTGGCAATTACTCTTCATAAGCAAGCACTCAGTGTCAATTTCCAAAATTTCTAATTTAGCTCTGCACAATGGAGGATTTTGCTAAAGTCTCCAATCATGGGCTTAAAATCACATTTCGTCAAAAAAAAAATTATTCCAATTCATGATTATGTTTTAGGGCAAAAAAAAAAATTGAAATCACACTTTTAATCGAATTCTTTTCTTCTCACATTTTGAGATTGAAAATTCAAATAACATTTTGTGTATAGATTTCTCAAAATAAAAATCACCTCATTTTGGCAACAGTGAAAGCACAAATCAGTCTTTCAAAATTAATCGCACATTTTTCATATGAAGCTTTTGAGAATAAAGTAGGCATTCGATTGATAATCGTGGATTGATCTTTTAATGATATCTCCTCTTATGATCAAATCTTGGCAAAATACCGAAATCCTGTAATAGGAGTTCTAGGGCATATACTATCGCCTCGATTTCGTTATAAGAGGCGACCTCATTGGAAGATCATTTTCTCATTCACATACTGACATTGTTTTTTTTTCTTTTTGCAGAATGCAGGAAGGCCACTCTTCTAACTTTTCTTACTTGACCGTGCCAAGAAGTGAACTTTAAATTTAGGATGGGAATTTTTGTTACTCATATGAGAATATTGTATTTCCTTTGTGTCTTTATTCTTTGTATGGATGATGTTTTCAATTCCAAGTTGATCATAAAACCAAGTAACTCATTTTTTTGGGTAAAGAAATTCAAATTTGTAAACATCCTTTGACTTCAAGGGCAATTCGAAAGTTGGTGCATTCTATTGAATTTCCATGAGTTTTGGAAAGTCAATACATTTTGTCTCTCACGTATTCATCCTTTGCAGGGAATCTTGGGAAAGATAATCTAGGATGGTAAACTCATGATCGTTCCAATGGAATCAATTTATTCTAAAACTGATTTGTTAATACATTTTCCTGCAGGGGAGAGGCGGCGTGCCGGAGCTCGCACCAACCAGTTCGTGCGAACCCCGGCCCTTGCCGCCTTTCTATCTTGCCCCCGATGCCTTTTTATATGATCTTCGATGACCCATAGCAAGTGTGAGGCTCGGTAGAGCCGAAGATCCCCGAACCCAGTAGTGCCCAGTAGGTGTTTGACGAAATGCATCAATGAGATCCGAAATTTGCATCCCTCGATAATCTGGTTTTATGAATGCTTGATCGTTTATTATCTATTCTCGTGTTTCCCCTTAGTGTTATAGCCATTTTCATGAAGTTTCCATGTATTTTTGGGTCGAAAAGAGACATTTTTGGTTTTCCGGCGACGGCGAGTTCTCGGGTTTACCGAAGGTTGTCCCCGGCTATGTCTGGCGTCGGCCGTTCTATCCGGCCGACGCTGGACGACACGGCGACACTTTTAGGATCGGTGCGGGCTCGTGGCAACGTCGGTGGTGGTATGGCGGAGGAGTTGCAGGCGTCGGACATGGAGGAGACACCGTAGGTTGAAGACAAGGGCCAAAAAAAAAAAAAAGACAAAAAACAAAATAAACAAAATAAAGGGAAAGGAAAAGGGGCCTGGCCAAGGTTTCGCATAGGAGGGGGCTGGGCCGGTTGGATCTTTTTTTCGTGTGGGCCCAATATGAACTTGGGCATTTTTTAGGAATTAGAAATGGTATTTTTTTTAATTTTTGTTAATGGGCCATTTTAAATATTTTGACCGGGCCGTTCAACCAGCCCGGTATTGCTCTGGCCCAAACCGATAGGGTGCAGGTCGGTCTAGTAGGGCCGGGTGACCCGACCCGGTCCGAATCACTTTTTTAACAAAAATAATAAAAAATTAAAAAAATCTTAAAAAATCTTAAATAAAGAAATTTTTCGAAAATCATTAAAAAATCTTAAATAAAGAAATTTTTCGAAAATCATTAAAAAATTTTAAAAAATGTTTTTATTTCTTTATTTCTTTATTTCAGAAAATTTTTGACAGTTTACTTTATTTTTAATTTAATTTAATTTAATTTTTCTTTCTTTTTTTGAATATTCAAAAATTCCAAAAAAATTAAAAAAGATTAGAAAATTCCAAAAAAAACAGTAATAAATGTTTTTCTTAAATTTTCAGAAAATTCAGAAAATATCAAAAAATCTTGAATTCTTGCTTTCTTTAATTTCGAAAATTTTGAAAATATTAAAAATATTAAAAAAATATTAAAAAGCATAAAAATTCAGAAAAATTCAGAAAAAAATTGCAAAAGTACAAAAAAGCCTTAAAAAAGAAAAAAGACCAAAATTGAATAAGCCTTTAGGGCTCTACAATAGGTTTTTTTTAAATGTGTTGCCATGTCTTTAGTTAACACACGATCAAGTTTGGTACCGAAAGAGCGTTAGTCGCATGGCTAACGTAATCAAGTCCCCGACCCTAGACCCTATGGTTGCGTAAAAAAAGCGAGATACGCTCTCATGTCTCGCTTGGTTCCTAGTCGACCTCAATAGACTAGTAGCGACTCCTTGTTTGAAAGTTTTTTATGAATATCCCAACGTTGCACGAGGTAGGGGCTTGGGAGAGCCCAAGTTAATTGAGGGCCATCAGCCTGAAATTAACAATACCCCTAAACCTATTATTATTATTATTATTATTATTATTATTATTATTATTATTATTATTATTATTATTATTATTATTTTCAAAAAATTTAGGTCGCGACAAAGGCCGGCATACATTGGAAGAAATAGGAGACTCTAAAGCTTAGGAAACTAGAGGGAGGTCTTGGATTTCAAGATCTCATTACTTTCAACAAAGCTATGTTGAGCGAGCAAGCATGGAGATTAACTCAGGCCCCCAAAGCTTTATGGAGTCAAATCATTAAAGGGTTATACTTGCCTAGAGTTAGTTTCTGGAATGCAAGCAAAGACCCCCGTCCTTCATGGGGATGGCACAGTATGCTAATGGGGAGCAATTGCGTAAAACCTTTAACAAGATGGGCCATAGGAAATGGGAAATTAGTCCTTATTCGAGAAGACAATTAGCTGCCTCAAGGTGTCATTGGCGGGACAGCACACTTAGGGGACCCTCAAAGAGTGGACGAGCTTTTCGAAGACATGGCACACCGATGGGATGAACAAAAAATTCAAGCTCTATTCGGTGAGAAGATTGTGGAAGAAATCATGGCAATTCCACTTAGAACTCATCCAACAGAAGACGCAATGGTGTGGACTGGAAACAGCGAAGGAAAATACATAGTCAAAGATGGCTACAATAGCATGCAACAGCATCAACAACAACAGCACATCAACAAAGCATCCTCCTCATATCAAAACCCAAAGTCACTATGGCAACACATATGGAAACTCGATACTATGCCAAAAATTAAAATCTTCATTTGGAGTGTGTGCCAAAACTGCTTACCCACGAGAGACAACCTTCACAAGAGAGCAATAACTCCCAACCCCCTCTACCTAGTTTGCCGACAACACCCAAAAACAACAAAACACCTACTGCTGATGTGCTACTGGACAAAGGCCATTTGGTCAAACACTCGGTTGCAAATCCAAATGCCGGATCTCGCAACATCAAGAATTGACTAGTGGATTGTGGAGACAATGATCCAAAGCAAGGGCTTACCTTCAGCAGAGCTAATTGCAACTATGTTGTGGAAAATTTGGCTCGATCACAACAGCGTTGTCTTCCACCAGCAAACCCCAAACCCGAGTGCAACAATCAATGGAGCACATGCATTGGACAAAAATTTCAAACGGTGGAATCCCAAATCAAACAAACGAGAGGGACCAACATCAACCCAACCTGAGCAGTGGAGCCCTCCCACAATCGGAGCCCTGAAGTTCAATATTAACGGATCAATCATCGAAGGAGAGAAGGAAGGAGCAGTGGCTGGCATCTGTTGCAACCCGACAAGGAGGATGGTCGTTGGCTTTACTAAGCAAGTGGCAAAAATGACAGCACTTCAAGTGAAAGCCCTTGCCTTGCAGGCGGCATTAAAGCATCTGGAACCAGGAGCCATAGAATAGCTACAAGGGAGACAACAACCGAACCTAGAAATTGTCACAGATAGTTTACAACTTGTGCAAATCGTGATGGGCCACAAACAAAACCCATGGGCCCTAAGCCCAATCATCGAAGACTGCAAAAAGATGCTAGCCCGACTCAGATCAATAACACTGGCATACAGCCCTAGGGAATCAAACCAAATTGCAAATTGGCTTGCAAAAACCCATTGGGGAAAGGCTCTCCCTCGAAACTGGTTTGTAGTACAACCTTCTACTCTAAGAGAACTTTTGTGTTCAAAACACCATAACATATGTTATCCCTCTACTTTTAATGAATGACATGAATCACTTTTATGACAAAAAAAAAAAACCTGTGCTTAAGAGCTTGGGTTGCCAGAAGGCAACGTGCGATTGCATCTCCATTGAGTGTGTGATCAAAAATGCATTGTTATTCCTCATGAATAACAGTACCGTTACCTTAGAAGCACCCTTTAAAAAGAATTGATAATATAAAATATCTCAAATTGATACACTTATAATAAATGTATCTCGAATTCTAAATTAGTACATCCGTAATAAATTTATTCCAAACTAATTTTATGACAACTAAAAATCCCAAACTAATACATTTGTGATAAATTTACCATGAGTTTGTTTCCATTAAATTGGATTAATGAGACAAAAAATCACAAATGACTTTAACAAACTAATACACACGTCAACAGTCACGTGTCATTTAACTTAACAATTTGACAGTAAAACTTAACAAAAACTAAATGAATGGTAAATTTATCACCAGGATGTCAATTTAGGGTTTTTGGTAGTATTAACTATTTTAGAAATAAGACTAAATGCATAATCAATCACGACACTTATGATAACATGCATAATCAAAGATAGTTTTTATTATATATTAAATTTGTGATGAAGTCTCATTAGGAACGTTATCCATCATCGAAAAATGTCAATAGAACATATTTTGCAAATAAATGAATATCCTATGATGATAAAAAGTGAACATTGGCAAATCAGTGAGAATAGCCTTAAGCTCGTGTAACGTGTGTCGCGATCTATTTTTTCTATCCCGAGGAGGGAAGGAAATATCTAAATAAATAGGTTTAAGGGTATTGTCCAAAATGTGGATCCAAGACCCTCATTAGACATGGGCTCTCCCAAACCCATACCCCGCGTGACATTGAGTGTTCATGAAAATCTTCAAAGGACGAGTCGCCACTAGCCTATTGGGGTCGGCTAGAAACCAAGCGAGGCATGGGAATAGGCCTCACTTTCTACGCAACCAGAAATTCTAGGGTTAGGGACTTGATTACACTAATTAACTAATTAGTGCCCTTCCGCTACCTAATCTTGTTCATTTCAAAAAGATTTTAACCAGGCAGTTTGGATTGATTTTAGACATAACCACTAACATGTGAGGTGATCATGCAGGTGCACAATCGTCAAAATAACAATTAGCAATTGAAGAAAACATTAAATAAATTGCAAGAAAAAATAAACAAACTAGCATTTAGAGATAAATAATGACAATCCTAATTAAACTAAGGGAGAAATCATAAGCATGCATTCAAGGGCAATTGTATCCGATGATAATTAAAACCTTAAGATGAAGCCGTAAGGGCTTGTTCGATTTTAAACACAGTCTTAGGCCGATGATTTTCCGACACTTTTTTTTAAAGAGAAAATTATCCAAGAATTATTTTAAAGCTTCTTAGGGAACTCTAAAACAAACTTGGAATTTTTTGGGATTTTTGAGAATTTTTTGAATTTTCTGAAATTTCAAATCTTTTTATGAATTTTTAATATTGTTAATAATTTTTTGATTTTCTGAATTTTTTGGATTTTTTTATGATTTTTTTATAAAAATATAATTCGGACCGGGTCAGGAAACCCGGCCCTGCTAACCTGATGCAAACCTTGTTGGTCCGGGTTGGGCCACAAAAGACTGGGCCGGCCCTAAATCACTAAGCATTGAAAAAAGGCCCATGAAATTCTTTTTTTAAAGCCCACGAAAGATTCATTTTTTTATGGAAAGAGCCCACTTCTAATTTTTGTCTCTCGGCCCAGCTATCTCAGCCCGCGATGAACCCAGCCCGGCGTACACAAGCCCATGACGAAGCCCACCTTCCTATTTTCCTATTTTTTCTATTTTTCGATTTTTTTCCATTTCTCTTTTTTTAATCTTTCTTTTTTGTCTTTGGGTGCGTTTGGTACAGCATTTCCAATGGGCTTTCAGGCTTGAAAGCCCCTTGAGGAAATGCTGGACCGTTTGGTTCAATTTTTTAAGTAGCTTTCAACTTTCAAGTGGCCTTCAAAATGCTGAAAGCTCAAAGCTAGTAGAGACTAGCTTTGAGCTTTCAGCATTCAGTGGAATGCTGAAACTATTTTTTCCTTTCCAAAACTACCCTCACTAGTTTTTCATATTTTCGATTTTACCCTTGGTTTTTTTTTTTAATTGAGAAAAGGCAGCCCTCCTTCGCCCAACCTCAGGTGACCTCCAGCAAGGGTCGCGTGACCCAGCCGAGGGCCGCCGGAGGTCGCCCAACCTCGGGCGACCCTCAGCGAGGGTCGGTTGACCCAAGCGACCACCGCTTGGGTCTTGCAGCTGCAGGCGGCCCTCACTTGGGTCTCGCGAGGGTCGCGCCACCACCGGCCGCCGTCGCACGACCATCGCGAGACCCAGGCAAGGGCCGCCTGCGGCTGCGAGACCCAGGCAGCGGTCGCCTGGGTCACAACGAGCCAGGGTCAAGCGACCCTTGTCGAGGGTCGCCCAAGGTCAGGCGACCTCCGGCAGCCCTCGGCTGGGGCCGCGCGCCCCTCAGCGGAGGTCGCCCGACCTTGGGCGACCTCAACCGACGGCCGCCGGTGCTAGATCTGGCTCGCCGGCGGCCGTAGCCCTTCGCCGGACCGGCGAAGGGTTTGCCCAATTTTTCAAAAAAAAAAAAAATATATATATATATATATATATATATATATACCCCTCAAAACCCATTGCAAAAGTTTTTTTTACCAAATGCACGTTCAACTCAAAGTCCATTTGCAAAGAAATTTTACCAAACACAATTGTATTTCCCCAAATAGCTTTGGGCTTTTAGCATTTGCATTGGACTCAAAGCCCTTTGCAAATGCTGAACCAAACGCACTTTTTTTATGCTCCTGCAGATTTCTTCCCCCATGCACCCCTATGCATGCCCGACACTCCCCCATCTTCTCTTCTATTTTTCTTTCTTTCTCTTTTTCTTATTTCTTCTTCTGCGTGTTTTTCCCCATGCACGCCCGACGGAAGCTCCTGCAGCTCCTTCGCCGGCCTGCCTCCCGCAGCTCCTTCGCCGGCCCACCTCCACGCACGACGAGCCCGTGCAGGCTTCTGAGGGGTCGCCATGTCATCGTCCGGCGTCGGTCGTTCGGTCCGACCAACGCCAGCGCCGCCGGCCCCTAGCTGGCCGGTGTTTTCGAAGGTCGCTGGAGAAGACAAGAAACCGAGACACTAAGGACACTATCAGCCAAACTAAGCCGAACTTTCGCTGACCAGACAAACAAACCCCCCTGGGACACCCTCACGAAGTCAGACCGGCAATGGTGACTCAGTGTCTACCAAACGAATCGAAATCGGCGCCGGACCTCACTCGGGCATTTCGTCGAACAGTTAACGGGCACTATCAAATTCGAAGGTTTCCGGCTCAACCGAGCCTCGAACATGCTTCAAGGGTCTTCGAACATGGCATACTAGGAACGTGGGAACAAAATGCAAGGGCTACAAGGACCGGAGTTTGTGCGAGCCGGACGGCCGTGAGCTCTGGCCCGGTGCGCCTAAAACAGAGCAAGAACGAAGTCGGACTTACCTGGTTTGGGGAAGGGCTGCGGCAGAAAACGGCGGCGGGCAGTCCTCCGACGACGGCTAACCGCTCACTCGAGCTTTGTCACCCTCCGGTTCGCTCTCTGTACTTCGGTCGCTGTGTTCGCCTTCTCCCTCTTTCAAGCTCCCTCGGTTGAGCCCGTGAAGAAAAACAGCCTCCCTCCTCCCCGGTTTTTTTTTCATCCGTCCCTCTCGGTTTCTCGGTCTCTCCCTCTCTCTCCTTTTTTCTCCTCTTTCTTTCCCCTCTTTTTTTCTCTCGGGTCCTGCCTTGTCTTCTCTGTCAGACCTACAGCAACCTGCTCTGCCTTTCTGCTTCTTGCTGCTGCTCCTGCTCACTTTTTGCTGCTGACTTGCTGCTGCTTCTGCTCGCTTTTTCCTCCTGCTTTTCGCGCGTGGAAGAAGGGAAGAAGGAGACGAGTGGGCCGAGCCGAAACAAAAGGGAGAAGGCGCCAAAAGAGAAGGGAAAAGAGGAAGGGGCCGGCCCAAGGTTGGTCCGAACCCGACCCGACTGCCCCTCTTTTTCTTTTTCTTTTTCTTTTTTATATATTTTTTAAAATTCGAAATTTTTTAATTAATTAATTTTTTTATAAATTTTTAAACTAGTAACGCAAATGCTCCTAATGTATATATGCAATGCAATTTTAATGAAAATTTTTTGTTAAGGGATTAAAAATTAATCCCTAATTTTTCTATGCAATTAATAAATACTAAAATAAATCGCCAAAATTTAGGTGTCAACAACGTGCAAACCTTTTGTTAGTATATAATGAATTTGGAATGCCATGCGTTTATGGTGTCAATGAATAAGGAGTAAGGGCCGAGAGACCGGCATAATGGCAAAAAGAAAAAAAAAATCCTTTTGCCAAAAGGAAGGGAAAAGGCCATATTTTTCTCTTTCTCTAAAAAAAATTTTCCTCCTCCCGAACTCTTATTAGTACTTTTGTAATTTTTTAGGTCCTCTTACGGACTTAAATATAGGAGTCTCGTTAGGAAAAGAGCAGTTATAAAGTACACCATTAGCGCAAACAAAACTTTTCACAAGCGGCCTAATTTATCCTAGATTTGAAGTTTGTAACTACTCAGTTTCACACTAACTGTCAAATCAGAAAATATATGCCGCCAATCGTGTGCCAGCGTGGCAAATGAGAAGAGGCTCCGGAATGTGACACGTGTCCTCTTGTGGCCAGGCATCAAACTTGTCAGGGAGGAAAAAAAAAATTCAAGCTGAGCACGGTTCTCTTCTCTCTCCCCTCCTCTACACTCTCTCCCCTCTCCTTGTCTCTTCACATACCCTTCTTTTCCCCTGACCAAATATTTTCTCCATTGCAAGAGGAAATCCGCACACTCTCTTGTGTCCCTTCAAGCCAACGCAATTTTTTCTCTCTCTCCGACGCCTGCCACGCACCCACCGGCGACCACCATGACGATAGCCGCGCACGATTGAGCCAACGCAAATTTTTCTCTCTCTCCAACGCCTGCCGCACACCCAGCGGCAACCACCACAACAACAACCACACACGATCGAGGATCCTCAGGCCGCTCCTCCAAGACATCCTGCTCAGTCTCTTCTTTGTGCAAGCCGCCGACCCAAGCCCTCATTCGATGGACGAACCACCGTGCCACCCCCAATGACCACCTCCAGATTTTGTTTGGATAGAAGAGAAGGCATACAAGTTGTCTTTTTAGAGAACACATATGCCTCTTTAGCTTTATTTTGGCTAACTTATGCGGCCTCGCAACTCAATGTAACAAATTTTGAAATTAAATAATATTTAGCCTTTCACAGAAATTCACAGCTTCTTCATTACTTCAACTCTAAGGATTTGGCCCACCAGCAGTCGTGTCCACCAATCAATTCGTTCATAAATTGCACGGGTGAAGCATGTGAATTTTTTTGCAGGATTCGAGTGGGACAAAGGTTTTCTCTCTAGGTCAATGTTGATCTTTTTGAACTCCAAAACATCAGCAACTCATTAATCAACGTTCTTGTCAATACTCGAAGACTGACCCACCACAAGGGACCATAGCACAAGGGCAGGTGGTGAGAGCACTAGGAACTTCTAAGGGAAATGCGTTGCAGGTCGATCGAAGTGCGTTTGCTGAGCGTTACGGGTTCCTGTTGCCACTTGTGGATTGCTTGTTTTCTATTGTTTGCGGGGCTTGGGAATTTCTTGTTACGTTAAATCTTTTGTTCACATTAGGGGTCGTGAGGAGCTCACTCGATCCGGATTAGTGGCTCTTGACTGACTGATTAAGTTGCTTGTTGATTGCCGCGTGATATTTTCGCATGTACTGGATGGGATGGGTGATTTTCCTTTAGACTTTTGTGTTGCAGGGTTTTCGCGGTGCAGGAGGCTATCTTTGATCGTTTTCGGCTAGGGCTTTTAGGATAAATTCGGCCACCGGAGCGGTGAATCGCCGGTGGGTGCGCGGCGGGCGTCGGAGAGAGAAAAATTTGCATTGGCTCGATCATGCACGGCTGTCGTCGTGGCGGTTGCTGGTGGGTGCATGGTAGCCTGGTAGGCGTCGGAGAGAGAAAAATTCGCATTGGCTTGAAGGGAACGAGGGAGAGTGTGCAGATTTCCTCTTGAAATGGAGAAAATATTTGGTCAGAGGAAAAGAAGGGACGTGAAGAGACGGGGAGAGAGAAGAGAACCGTGCGCAGTCTGAATTTTTTTTTTTCCTCCCTAACAAGTCTGATACCTGGGCCCACAAGAGGGCACGTGTCGCGTTTTGGAGCCTCGCCATTTGCCACGCTGGCACACAATTGGGAGCCAATATTTTCTCGTCAAATCAAGGATAAATAAGGCTGTTTGTAGAAAGTTCTCTTCATACTGTCGACGTGTGTTTAATTTTTCTTTAAAAAAAGAAACAGCATTTCTCTCTTTCTCCGAAAAATCTCGTGCCAATGCCGATCCCTCCATGCCACTGCACCTTCCTCAACCACCGCCACCATCGCTGGCCCCGCCATATTGTTAGGGGTGTCAAAAAGACCCGAGCCGACCCGACCTGGCCGGGGCCGACCCGACCCGACCCGACCCTAAACTTAGGGTATTTTCCGATACCGGCTCCATACTCGGACCCGACCCGAAAATACCCTAAATTTAGGGTCGGGTCGGGTCAAAACAGTTCGCACGCAAGCTTTTTGACACCGGTACCGTTCGTGCGTTTTGATCCTCATCCGTTGAGGGAAAATGGTAAAGTAAGATAAAATAAACAAAAGAAAATAAGTTTTTATCTCTCTCTGTACGTTTTGGCTCTCAATTCTCTAGAGTTTTTGAGCTAAACAAGAAATTAAAACCAAACATGTAAAGGGTCATGCTTTGGCCCGACCCGACCCTTTTGTTTGGGTCTAATGCGTTTCGGGTCGGGTCGAGTCGGGCCAAAGCATGACCCTATAGGATTAGGGTCGGGTCGGGTAACATCAAAATCCGACCCGACCCGACCCATTGACACCCCTACATATTGTCAATGTCTTCATCTCTTCTACTTCACTATCGATCCTTTTCCCCAAACGTCAATAACCTCATATTGACCTCAATGTGAGGTTGAGTCGCCGAAGGAGTACCATATTTGGTCGACGTAGCTATGAGGTTATGGTGTCCAGACGAGGTGGGTTAATCACCCTGCTGTCCCTTGCATCAATGAC
The DNA here is from genome assembly GCA_014858505.1 of Corymbia citriodora subsp. variegata. Taxonomy (NCBI): domain Eukaryota; kingdom Viridiplantae; phylum Streptophyta; class Magnoliopsida; order Myrtales; family Myrtaceae; genus Corymbia; species Corymbia citriodora. Next base: position 46,757 of record MU089959.1, read on the forward strand.
CTCGGATTTATCTCAAATTTGAAGACCGAGCCATCAGAGGAGCATCGGAGCTTGCAGAGGACAGTGACTACGTGGTTACAATGGGGGCGGCAACGTTGCGGAGACGGCGAGGGGGAAAAGAGATGGAGCGGACAAGGTGTGGACACGGGTAGGCAACAGAGTTTAATTAGATCTTGCCTATATGTACGCAACACCAACCAGTGATTTGTCAAAGAGAAGTTCCTCTTCATTAGAGATTGAGCAACAAAAGGGCGGTAGATTTAAATTCCGTATAAATAAGTAAGTGAATACATAGTATTCGTTGTACGCTTTTTTTTTATACTTCCTTTTTTTCTTTCGGGTTAATATAAAAAAAAAAATTCAAACTAGTACACATGAGATAAATTTACTCTTGATTAAGTTTTTGACCGCCAAAATCCCCAAATTGATACATCTAAGATAAATTTACCTTCTATTAGTTTTCATTAAATTTTAGCGTCAAATTGTTAAGTTGGATAATACATGGCAGTTGATGGGTATACCATTTTAGGATTTTACCCTCCATTTATCATAAGTGTATCGATTTGTAATTTTTTATAATATAAATTCAACTTTTGTACAAATCTGGGGTTATGGGTAATCAAAAAATTATTTTAGAATAAATTTATCATATGTGTATCAGTTTGAGATTTTTATTAATTGAAAAATTAATTTGAAGTAAATCGTTAATTTAGAATTTTTCGTATTATTGACTTCTCTTTTTTCCTGTTCAAAGTTCAAGCATCACCCCAGTGCCAGACGATTCCTCCGTTGAAGTCAAGTAATTGCAAATGCATGAGAATCCGTCCAAGTCTTCAACGTGTCGTGTTTCACAAGTGGAGAGAATCTTTCTCCAAATTACGATATCCCACTTCTTTAGAGGTAAACCTTCTCGACCTTTCCTCCATTGACGTCAAGTTGCAAACGACCAACAAGTCTTCGCAAGCTCGCAAAACAAGTGGGGTGATGTGACTACTCTGGACTATTGAGCGTGTTCGCCTTCGCCGGTGATTGCGGATTTGATAAGTCCGATTACGTTATCAAAACGAGAGGGAAGGAAGACTGAAATATTTTTGGAGTAGACTAGATTATCCTCCGCGCAGAAACCAACAAGAAAACCTCCAGTTTCTTCTTCCCCAATTTCACGCTTTTACCTTTCAATTCCCACGTTAAAGTCCCATCGTCCAAATGCAAATTCTGCAACCTTGATATTGTATGAATTCGAAACAAACTGATCAATCGATTTATTAAATAATTGTTTCATAGTCGATAGGTCAGCTCTGGTGCTCGATTTAAGCAATATTTTCCGCATTATATAGAGGGAAGAAAAATACATTTCTAATATATTAAACAATGTTATGTATTTTAGAAATAAGTAAGACCGAATGTATAATCAACCATGACACTTATGATAACACGCATGATCAGAGACAATTTTTTGCATATATTTAAATTTGTGATAAAGTCTTGATATGAACATTATCTTATGTCAAAAAAATTTTAATAGATCATATTTTGCAAATAAATGAATAGTGCTAAGAGTGTTAAAAATGACTTTTGACCTATATAGTAGACACAGCTCAAAACGACAATCAAATCCATGGTTTCAACTGCGAAAAAAAATGGGGGGATGTCCTCTGCCTGTACATTCCATCTAGACTGATCTTTACTAACACCTAGGGGATATGTCTAACAAAGTGTTGAAGCAAACCGCCAACTCCTCGCTGTCTAGTATTTTTTAATAGATGTAGATCAAGAAGATACAAATCAATGTAAATACGATGATGTGGATGACATTGTTTGAGCCACACCAGATGATACTCTTGTCCAATCTCCTGGCATTGTTCTCTCTCCCCCCCCCCCCCTCCATGATCAAGCTTTGATTAGAGTCAATTGCTGTCAAGACATCAAATAACTTGAGCAAGGAAACGAAGGGCCTTTCTTAATATGTCCAAACCAATGACTATCAATCGTCTATGACACTACCTTCTGACAAGATAACTTATAAGAACGGCTACAGGCTACACAGCTGACAATGAAGCTTCATTGATAACACCAATCAGTCAGAACAGATGACAATGGCATGATAGCTAGGCCACTGTTGGTACCGCAAACGGAAACTTGAATCAGGATTCATGATGCAGTTCTCAAAAATCCTTTTCTAATTCTTTAGTTGTTCATTCTTTGATGGGGCTGTGTAGTCAAGCCCAACGTGAGGGGGATCTTAGGCATTAGCATTTAACATGATATGGCACATATAGTTTACTCACTTCAACAGTCCAGTTAACAAGTTTCTCGAAGTAGAAGCAGTGAACAGATACACAACATGCACGGCGGGAGGGAAAGAGAGAAGATATTAATGACAAAATTATGACCTTCAACATCAGAAAACTACTGACAACGAAGACAATAACCTTCAGCAGCCACCTCACTAGACATGATATTCACCGCCAACTGAAATTGCATTAGGAAATTTCACTTGTTGAAAAAGTGAGAAGATAAACTAGTTTTAAATTTTTTTAGTTTAATGGATAAATAAGCGTTAGCTTAACCATCCTTTTGAGGTCAGTCCTCAAGGCCATCTTATCCAAGACTTGCAATGCCCTCAAATTCGAAGGAGGTTAACTTTCATACTATTCAGCTACATAAGCAGGTTACCAAATGCAGCTCAAAATGTTTTACTCAGTTTGATGAAGAAGAACAAAAAAATAGGCACCAAGCAACTTAAATCAGAAGTCCCCCAGAAATCATCAGAAAACTTAATCTGACACCACCATGTTCTAGCAGTAGAACCACTTGGACATGGCAATTGTTGCGACAGATTAGTCTAACACTCACGGCAATCAGTCACTTGGTTCTGCCAAATACACGATTCTGATGCATTCCTAGTTAGCTTCTGTATATCTGATCTTTTTTTTTAATATAAAAATTGGATGGATCAAAGAGATTCTGACGAGGGGAGTTAATAATATTACAAAACACAAGGTGTCCAAATGATCTGCCCACTCTTTTCATATCAATCTCATAGTTTTTCGGGCTGCCTATTGCACAACATGATTGCTGTATACCACGTATAAGAACTTAGCCTATCAGAAAATGGGAAAAATTAAAGCAGTTTGGTCAAAGAGAATTTCGTCTTTGTTTAGAGTTCAGGGAAAAAAAGAAGCACTAAATTGAATTTCCTAATAAGTTACATATTTTGTATAATTTTTCGTGTGCGCGCGCGCATTTTTTTTCCTACTTTATTTCCCTACTGTCCCAGAGGTAGACCATCTTGACTAGCTCCAAAGCTTCTTTGGGGTGCCGTGTTTCACGATTGGAAAGAATCTTCTGTAATAAATTACAATGTCCCACTTCTTCACAGAGGTGAATACCTGCTTGATTAATTTAATGAGTCCAACTACGTGACGAGAACGAGAGGGAAGAGAGATTGAATTATTTTGAGGTAGACCAGATTATCTTACATGCAAAAACCGACGCGAAAAATCCACTTTCTTCCCTAATTTCAGGCTTTACCTTTAATTCCCACATCAAAGTCCCATTGTCCACATGCAAATTCTGCAATCACGATAAAATATAAATTGAAATTTTCTTTCGATCACTAATCAGGCACATGAGGCTTGCCTCGATTCACGCCAAAATCATATCAAATGGTGACCGTTTATAGATGTGAACGTTGTCTCCTAAGTCAAACCGACATGGGGCATAGCTTTTGCGAGGAATGGAAGACTTTCGTAACAAGGAGTGCGCGTCACCAAAATTATTGACTTGGTTGTTGACTTGATGGTCCTAATTTTCTTCTATAAGTACGACTCGGTTGCACTTCTGTTCGTGCAAGAAACAAAGACAAGTCCGCCCTGAACAACATAAACAACCTGTTGTGTCCTCATCTCAAAAACAATCTCGATGTTGTTCCTTGCTTGTGCCCTCCTCATGCTCACGCGAGAAATGCCTTGTTTTGCTTCATCTCAAAGCCCTTCTCTAGTGGCTCCTGCTGATGCTAGTAACCAAACCAGAAATGAGGAACTGGAGGCACTCCTAACATGGAAGTCTGAGCTAGACAGCCAGAGTCGTTATATTTTGTCTTCGTGGAATGGGAGCAACCCATGTTCATGGCGCGGAATCAACTGTGATCCTTGTGGGCGCGTTGTGAGCCTGAACCTCTCGGATTCTGCCATACACGGTACGCTTCATTATCTGAATTTCTCCCTCTTACCCAACTTGGTTGCTCTGAAGCTAGCCAACAACTCACTTTTTGGAAACATCCCTCCGAGCATGGCTCTTCTTGCCAAGCTTACTCATCTAGACTTGTCTCAAAATGGCCTTTCGGGAAGCATTCCAGCTCAACTAGGGTCCTTGCGATCTCTTCAAGTTCTCGACCTATCGAATAATAATTTCAATGGTCCTATTCCTAATGAGATATGTAGCTTGAGCAACTTGACCGGCCTATTTCTTCATACAAATAAGCTTTCTGGCTTTATCCCTAGAGAAATAGGAAGGCTCAAGTCTCTCAATTACCTCTTGTTAGTGAATAATCGCATCACTGGTCCTATTCCTTCTTCCATAGGAAACATGAGTAGCTTGATAAAGATCAGGCTTTCTGAGAATCAACTTGTTGGGGCCATTCCGTCATCCATAGGTAATTTGAGCAATTTGAATTATCTTTCCTTTCGCATGAATAAGTTGTCAGGTCCTATCCCATCATCCATAGGTAACTTGAGCAATTTGAATATTCTTCACCTTAACCACAATAAACTCGCCGGGCCTATTCCAAAAGAGATTGGAAAACTAAGACTCCTCATTGAACTAAACCTATATCTAAATAATCTGGGAGGCTTTCTTCCCATCGAGATGAATAATCTCACATCCCTCAAAAACCTACAGCTATCTAATAACGACTTTGTTGGCCAACTACCACAAGAGATCTGCAGTAGCCAAGCTCTTGAAAATTTTACCGCAGCAAGCAATCGCTTCATTGGACCCATCCCAAGAAGCTTAAGAAATTGTTCACGTTTGCACAGAGTTAGGCTCCATAACAACTCACTCAAGGGAAATATAACAGATGCTCTTGGTGTGTACCCTTACTTGGATTACCTTGAGTTGAGCAACAATGAACTTTACGGTGAGTTACCACCGACATTGGAAGAATGTAGAAATTTGACGAGCTTGATGATCTCCAACAATAGAATCGACGGTACCATACCACCTCAAATTGGAAACATGAATCAATTGCACAGACTCAACCTCTCTTCAAATGATATATAGTTGGGGAAATTCCTAAAGACCTAGGAAAATTGAAGTTGCTGCTAGAGCTTTTATTGGACGGCAACTATCTTGTAGGCGACATCCCTCAAAAACTTGGAGCCTTGTTCAATTTGCAGAAACTCAATATTGCGGGAAACAACTTGAGTGGCTCCATTCCTATAGAACTTGGGGAGTGCTCCAACCTCCTATTCTTAAATTTAAGTGGGAATAATCTTGATAAGAGTATTCCAGTGAAGATCGGCAACCTCCAGTCTCTTCAAGTTCTCGATCTGAGTCAAAATTTTCTCATGGGAGAAATACCTAGACAATTTGCACAACTGCATAGATTGGAAATACTCAATCTCTCACACAATCAGCTTTCGGGTTCAATTGAGTCGACCTTTGCTGATATGGTAAGCTTGACATCCATCGACATATCATATAATGAGTTAGAGGGTCCTTTACCAAATGTTTCAGCCTTTCGTAATGCTACAATTGAAGTTATGAGAGGGAACAAAGGTTTGTGTGGAGTTATTGCTAGTCTTAAGCCCTGTGCAGCAACAAAGTCAGAAGGCAAGAACAAAAACAAAAAATTGTTGCTACTTTTGATTCCTACTTTAGGTTGCCTACTTCTATTGCTTCTTGTCATGGGAATCTTAAGTATAGTATGTCGAAGATTGAGGAAACCAAAGCCTAGTTCAAAGGATGGAAGCAATGAAAACTCATGGGCAGTATTGAACTTTAACGGATGTATACTTTATGAGAGCATTATTGCAGCCACAAAGGAGTTTGATGCCAAATATTGCATTGGTGTGGGAGGACATGGGAGTGTTTACAAGGTCCAATTGCAAACAGGTGAGGCTGTTGCAGTAAAGAAATTTAAGGAAGCAATGGAAGTTGAAATCTCTAGCCGAAAAGCATTTCAAAGAGAGATTCATGCTCTAACTGAAGCTCGCCATCGAAATATTATCAAGCTCTATGGCTTTTGCTCGAGTTCTCGACATTCATTTTTGGTTTACGAGTTTTTGGAATCAGGCAGTTTGAAGGATGTATTGAACGATGAAGAAAGAATAACGGCATTTGATTGGAATAAGAGAGTGAATGTCATTAAGGGTGTGGCTGATGCTTTGTCCTACATGCATCATGGTTGCTCTCCTCCTATAGCTCATCGAGATGTGTCGAGCAAGAACATTTTATTGGATGAACAATACGAAGCTCACGTCTCTGATTTCGGCACTGCTAAGGTTCTACAACCTTACTCATCCAATTGGACTTCCTTTGCAGGCACTTTTGGATATGCAGCTCCAGGTAAGTTGTTTCTTTAATAAAAACAATCAATTAAATGACATTAGTAAGATTTTGGCCAAAAAAAAAGATAATATTGATGAGAAATAGAAAAAAAATGTTGTTTTTCCCTCTATAGAAATAGCATACACGATGGAGGTGAAGGAGAAGTGTGATGTTTATAGCTTTGGAGTGGTGACATTGGAAGTAATAATGGGTAGACATCTAGGTAGACATCCAGGCGAGCTCATATCGTCTCTCACATTGTCAGCTTCTTCATCATCAAGCAATTCAACAGCTTCATGTTGGCCCCTAAAACAAGCTCTAGATCAAAGAATTCCATACCCAGATGGTGACATACTCGGTCAAGTGGCTTTCATTTAAAGATGGCATTTACATGCTTGAGAGCAAAGCCGGAGTATCGTCCAAGCATGCAGCAAGTGTCTCAAGAAATATCGGCACGTAAGTCGATCATGATAGGCGCGTGGGAGGACATAAAATTGGAAGAGCTAGTCGATCTCGGATGCTTCCCTTTTTGACTTTTTGGTCTTTCTGCAGTAGCTACTAGTTCTTGTTTTATTACTCTTAAAAGGATGACATGCACTGTATCACTTATTTTCCCAATGATTTATTAACTATTTGAAAACAACTACATATTTGCATTTTGTAATTTTAACCTAGATAAAATGGATTGCTGCGGCTTCATGCGACCTTTAAGATTGGCTTAAGAGATGACAAGGTCAACGATATGGCATGTCAAACTAGTATAGAATTCCAAATCAAATTAGCATGTGATTGACTAAAATTCAATACCTACGATGTTTCTTCAATTGATTTGTGGTTTTGAAAGCTTTTGGTGGTAATTTATGCCCATGCCAGACTCAGAGCGATTGATCATTAGATTCGTGTTCACACAACCCTTCGCACAACTTCGAAGAGCCAATACCTTCAAATCAGTGCTTCCTGAGAGGTACTTGATGTGACGAGGGATGCATGACCTAACATAGCCCCGAGAGTGTTAAAATGACATCCGGCCTGTACACTAGACATAGCTCAAACTAGCAACCAGAAGTTCCATGGTTTCAGCATGGAAAAGAAAGAAGGGATGTCCTGGGCCTATACAATTCCATCTAGAGTGATCTCTAGGGAATATGTCTAACAAAGTGTTGAAGCAAACCGCCAACTCCTCGTTGTCCGGAGATTTTGTATTAGACGTAAACCAAGAAGATACAAATCAATGCAAATACGATGATGTGGATGACATTGTTTGAGCCACACCGGACGATGCTCTTGTTCAATCTCCTAGCATTGTTCTTCCCTCCCGCTCAAGCTTGATCAGAGTCAATTGCTGTCAAGACATCAAATAACTTGAGCAAGGAAATGAAGGGCCTTTTCTAAACCGATAAATATCAATCACCTATGACACTGCATTTTGACAACATAACTTATAAGAACAGCTACAGGCTACACAGCTAACAATGAAGCTTCATTGATGACACCAATAATTGAGAATAGATGACGGTGGCATGATAGCTAGGCGACTGCTGGTGCCTCAAGCGGAAACTTGAATCAGGATTAATGACGCTACTTTGAAAAATCCTTTTCTTATTTCTTTAGTTGTTCGTTTTTTAATAGGGTTGCATTGTCTAGCCCAAGATGAGGGGTTCTTAGGCATTAGCATTTATTATATGGCGCATATAGTTTACTCACATCAATTGTCCAGTTAACGAGTTTCTTGAAGCAGAAGCTGTGAACAGACATGACATCAGCAGGGGAGGGAAAGAGAGTAGAGATTAATGACAAAATCATGACCTTCGGCATCAGATATCTATTGACAATGAAGACAATGACCATCAGCAGTCACCTCACTGGACATGGAATTCACTGTTTGCATCAGGAAATTTCATTTGTTGAAAAAGTAAGAAGATGAACTGGTATTTAATTATTATTTTTAATTTATTGGATAGATAAGTGTTACCGTAGCCATTCTTTTGAGGTCGGTCTTCAAGATTATCTTATCCAAGACTTAGAAATGCCCTCAAATGTCGGGGAGGATAGCTTTTATGCTATTAAGCTGCATATGCAGGTTACCATATGCAGCTCAAAATGTTTTACGCAGTCGCAGGAAGAATAAACATCTAAGCAACAAGCAGCTTGAATTAGAAGTCCCACAGGTTTTCATTAGGAAACTTAATCTCAAACCACCAGATTTAGGCAGTAGAATCACGCGGACACTCCATTTGTTGTGAGAGATTAGTCTAATACCAATGGCTGTTGCTCCGGCTTCTGCCATATACACATGTTAATACATTCCCATTTAGCTTCTGTATATTCGAATTTTAAATAAAAAGAAAAAGCATAGCAAACATGATTGTACTTTCTTAATTGGGTGGATCAAAGAGAATCAGAGGTGGGGAGTCAATAATCTTTCAAAAAAGGTGTCTGAATGATTTGCCCATCTTTTCATATCAATCTCTTATTTTTCCCAAGTCTTGTCCGTTACTAATGCGGACAAAACCTTTTCCGACCTGCTGATGGCCCAGCATGGTTGCTGTGAAATGTGATTACTGGGCAATTACGGAATCATGGTTAAAAGTATCCCCCGCCTGTTTCACTTCTGCGCTATAGAACTTATGCGCACAGAAGAGACGACATGATTCGGCAATATATCCTACTAAAATATGATTTCTCAGAAAAAATAATAATAGCCCCACAGAAAGATTTCAAGCAAAGACACGTTAAACGATGGCTATCCGTTCAAAGTAAACTGTATACCAGCTGATTGAGCATCCGTCTCCTGGGCTGCCTGCACAAAAGTGCTGGTAGATTCCGAAGTAACTCCGATACTAGTTTTGAAGAAAAAGCGATTATTATTGATCTCGCCCAAGGAAATAAACAGAACAGACAAATAAGAAATAGCGCAGAAAAATCTCATCCAAGGGAAAATCAAAGCAAAGGTAATACGAGGAACGTGGATAAGAAGTGTTAAGAAAAACTTGTGAATCTAAGGATTTGTTTAGCAGAAAATGTTATTTTTCTGAAAAACACTTTCCAAAAAGCTATTTTCTAGGAAAACATAATTATATTCCAATGTTCATTAGGGAAAATATTTTCCTTTATACACTCTTTTTCAATAATTTTATTATTATTTTATTTTTAAAATCATTATTTATTATTTTTAAAAATTGATTATTAAATTTTTTTTTCTATATTCTCTTCGTCCTTGGCCGATTGCCAGCCACGCCTCGAGCTCACCTTGCTGGGAAGGCTTGAGGCTCACCTACCTCCCATGAGCTCACCCGATTAGCTCCCTAGCAAGGCAAGCTTGAAACGACAAGGTTCAGGCCTTGCCAAATCAACAACGCTCGAGCATTGCCAAACTACGGTGAGGCTCCGGCCTCACTAGATCGGTGAAGCTCGAGTGTTGCCAAAGACTGCTAGGCTCGAGCGTCGCCGATTTGCTACACCATATTGACAAGCTCGGCTAGCCTTCCATTGGTTACCGGCCATTGTCGTTGATCACCAGCCACTGTTGTGGCTGGCGATTGGCCAAAAAAGAAAATTAGTAAAAAGAAAGAAAGAAAAAAAATCGATTTTTTTAAAAAATGATAAAAAAAATTCGAATTTTTTTAAAAAATAAAAAGATTTATTTTAAAAAAAAAAATAGAAAGAAAGAAGTGAGAACTAATCGGGGATGCGAGATAAGAGAGAGTGAGTATGAAAAATATTTTCCCCAACTTGAAAAGTGGAAAATATTTTCCCCACTTTAGAAGACTTTTTTTTCTTTCATAAAAAAATGCTTTCCCCAATAAATTTATTTTCCATGAAAATGAACATCGAAAAATCCATAAAATATTTTCTTAAAAGTTATTTTCCGTGAAACAAACGGAACCTAAAAAATAGTTTCTGCTCCCTGATAACCTCTGGTGCTCGATTTAAGCAATATTTTCCATAATTTATAGAGGAAAAAATATATATTTTTCTACTATAATACACAATGTTCTGTATTTTACAAATAAGTAAGACTAAATACATAATCGGCCATGACATTCATGACAACATGCATAATCGGAGATCATTTTTAGCATATTTTTAAAGTTGCGATGAAGTCTCTATAGGAACGTTATCCCGCATCAAAAAAATGTCAATAGAACATATTTTGCGAATAAATGAATATCACATGATGATAAATGAATAGCGGTAAGAGCGTTAAAAATTACTTCTAACCTGTACAACAAACAGAGCTCAAACCAGCAATCAAAAGTTCCATGGTTTCAACCGGGAAAAAAAAAAGGGTGTCCTTTGCCTGTACAATTCCATCTAGAGTGATCTTTACTGACACCCTAGGGAATACGTCTAACAAGGTGTTGAAGCAAACCACCAACTCCTCGTTGTCTAGAGATTTTTTAATAGATGTAGACCAAGAAGATACAAATCAATGCAAATACGATGACGTGGATGACATTGTTTGAGCCACACCGGAGATGCTCTTGTCCAATCTCCTGACATCGTTCTTCCCCCCTGCTCTAGCTTTGATCAGAGTCAGTTGTTGTCAAGACATCAATAACTTGAGCAAGGAAGCGAAGGGCTTTTTCAATATGTCCAAACTAGTAATTATCAATCATCCATGGCACTGCATTCTGACAAGATAAATTATAGGAATAGCTACAGGCTACACAACTGACAATGAAACTTCATTGATAACACCAATCAGTGAGAACAGATGATAATGGCATGATAGCTAGGCAACTGCTGGCACGTCAAGTGAAAACTTGAATAAGGATTCATGATGTTGTTCTCAAAAATCCTTTTCTTATTCTTTAGTAGTTCATTCTTTAACGGGGTTGCGTAGTCAAGCTCAAGGTGAGGGGGATCTTAGGAATTAGCATTTAACATGATATGGCACAATAGTTTATTCACTTCAACTATCCAGTTAACAAGTTTCTCAAAGCAGAAGCAGTGAACACATATATGACATCCACAGTGGGAGGGAAATAGAGAAGATATTGATGACAAAATTATGACCTTCAGCATCATAAAACTATTATAAAACTATTGACAATGAAGACAATGACCTTCAGCAGCCACCTCATTGGACATGATATCCACTGCCAACTGAAATTGCATCAGGAAATTTCACTTGTTGAAAAAGTGAGAAGACGAACTGGTTTTTAAATTTTTTTACTTTATTGGATAGATAAGCGTTACCCTAACCATCCTTTC
>MU089960.1:0-58448 GCA_014858505.1 Corymbia citriodora subsp. variegata
TGCTTGTTAATCGAGCTATCATGCTCGATGATGAATAATCTATCATGGAATTCAAGAGAGGCCAAAATAAAGGAGACTAATTAACCGTCTCTTCTTTATTAGCATACTAGATTGAACAAGATCTGTTCAGTCAGCTCTCGCCATCGCATCTCCTATCTTCTCGCTCAAAGGAAGTGAGAGAGACCGCCTAGAATTAGCTTTATCAAAAGATAAGGTCTCGCCTTAGATGGATTCTTGCCCTTTCTTTGCTTGCCTAGATATTGAGCCGGCTTTTATCCACAGGAAATATATCGAGAAGAAATGAGAACGAGAAAATTTAGGAAGAGATGGAAGTAGTAAAACCAGGGGTACTTATCATACATAATCTCTATACTGGTGAACGAATTGAAAGATAAGTTAAAAAAAGTTAAGGATGTGGACTGTACATAGAGGATTATTGACTGTCAGAAATAATTTAGGAAATCAATCTAAAACTAGTGGGATAAGGGAGATTCAAATATATTATCATGCCGATTATTTATCATTTTGTTCAATTTCCATGTTATTCTTGAACGGTAAAACTTTAGATCGAGTGCAGTTGAATGCTGAAATTGCTGAAGAATCTGATCTGATAGCACTCTGCAATCACTATCTTTAATCCTTCCAGGAGCCAAAAGAAGACCCGAATTAAGTACCTAACCGGTAGAGTACCCGATTTGAAGTGTGTATAATCCAAAAGTTCCCATAATTTGACTTAGCTCAAGCCAGCTGAAGAAAGCTCAATTCTTATAGAATTCAACCTCAAGCCAGTGAGTGCACAAAAGAAGGCTAACACAGCAGCAAAGTAATCCTTTTTATCATTAAGAAAGATCATGAGGTCATCAGCAGAACAAAGTTGAGTAAGCTTGATTCTTCTGCACCCAGGGCGAAAGTTAAATGAACCTTGAGTAGCAGCAGCATTCAATAGCCTACTGAAAACCTCCATTAGAGGTACGTACTTCTGGAGTGCCAAAAGTTGGCACAAAGGAATACTTAAATGCCAAAAGTTACAAAAGGTACACTTAAGTGCCAAAATCGGAGCAAAATAGATCAATTAAGTGCCAACGGCGAAAAATTCCGGCCAAATTGCCACATGTCCATTTTCTGATGACTTCATTTGTTGATGGAGCATTTTTTTCAAAATAAAAAATCCACTTGGCAATTTTTTTTTAAAAAAATTGTCCACATCAGATTTTAAAAAAATTAAAATCGATTTTATTAAAAAAAAAAAAGAGAGAGAAGGAGATCGGCGAGGGCTATGTAGCCATCGTCGCCCCACCCTCGCCGGGAAGGGCCGGTGACAGTGGGTGAGGGTCGGCCGGGGCCCGATGACCCCAGCCGACCCTCGCCCACCATTGCCGGTCCTTCCTGGCGAGGGTGGGGCAGCGACGGCGGCGGCGGCGACGGTTGCACAGCCCTCGCTGATCCCCTTCTCTCTTTTTTTTTTTAATAAATCAATTTTATAATAATATATATTTTAAATTATTTAATTAATAAATTTTAAAATCCATGTCAGTACAAAAATGATGTCGTTTTGCACTGATTTTTCATCGTTTCAATTTCCGACAAGCCATGTAGGCAAAAAAATTAATAAAAAATTACCACGTAGGATTTCTGGCAGGGTTCTAATGACTTGACACTTAAGTGATCCATTTTTTTTCTTCTAAAAGTGGCATTTAAGTGTACTAAGTTTTGGCATTTAAGTGTCCCTCCGTGCCAAGTTTTGGCACTCCCGCTGTATTTGTGCTCCTTCATTGTCATCACAAACAAGTATGCAGACGTAGGATCACCTCGTCTTAAACTTTTCTTCCCCCGCAAATATCCAGCAAGCTTCCCATTGACATTAATAGAAAACTTTAAGAGTAGTAATGCAATTCTCAACCAGGTTGAGGAACTGAGGAGGAGTGCCAATAGCTGCAAGCAGGCATTATAAAATGTTGATTGCAGGATTTGCAATGTCGTGTCATGAGTGCAAAACCTTATAAAATGTTGACTTTTTATCGGTGATTATTGCTACACTTTATCATAACCCAAGTGAATGATATGAATTTCATATTTTTTTTTGAAGGCGGTATAGAAATTTTAGCATCTATCGAGGGTAAAATGTGGTGGAATGTGAATATGTTTATTGTATGACAAGGTGAACAGCATGCTAGATGGAGTAAAACAAAAAAACAGATTATACAGCAAGATTGAAAAAATGAGACGAAAATTGAGATTTAAGAGACACAGTCAACAAGAACAAAGAATGATTTTAGTTTTCATTTTCTTCTCAGCGAGCTGCCTTATTTTCTTTAGGAAAGCAATTGCAAATATTCGGTGGCCGATTTTTCTTGAAATTGTAGTAGTGACTTGATAAACACCTTCATTTTGATTATGACGACAACTTTCTTGACATGTGAGGGAGGGTATAGTGTTCCCACAAGACTCTTTCGATATCCCATTTTTTCAACAAGTCGTTGAAATGATTTTTGTTTTTTTACAATACTTGTCGTTATTCATTAAGTGGGTAATTAATTATAATCTTTCACATTACGTTAGGTTATACTTGTGCCCGATGAATCAATTTATACTTCCATGCCTACCTAAGAGAGGAGCTCAATTTGTAAAATTCAACACAATTTGATACATTCAATTTTTCCTCTATGCACATGTAACTTTCTCACACTATTCTTCTGATATATGACTTATAAACATGGATATTACGCAGGCTTTCAATTTAGTTAAATCTATGTCTTCTTGATTTATAACTTATGAATCACAGCTGCAGCCATGGATGGAAGAAAATATGACTCTTTCCTAAGAAAAATCATAATAATGCTCCCACATTAAGCCTTTGACAATCCAATTATTTTATCTTTGTTTAGTGGATAGACACTCTTCTCGGTTGCATATTAATGGAAGAAAGTGTGACTCTTTCCTAAGAAAAAATATATATTTAGTGTTTGATGATCCGATTCTTTTATCTATCTTTAGATGCAGGTCAAAATAGTTATAGCTGAATAGGTATATAGAGACATGTCATGCATTGACACGGAAAGCTAGCCTTTTGACGAAGGTAGTATGATTCCACTGAGATAAAGTGTGTTATGCATTGATTAAAGTTCTCCTTAGGCTGTCATGTGGCATAAAATTAGGGGAATTGTCTGCACATGTATAGGAAGAGATCTTCACAATTGAAAAACTCTCTCTCTCTCTCTCTCTCTCTCTCTCTAATTGAAATGCAGTCACAGAGTTTGAAATTCCAAGCAGTTTTCTCTCCCTTTATGTGTAAGCCTCGAGATTAGTCAGACCAAATATTCCCTCAAGAATTTAGATGACGGACACAATCAGCACTTGAATGCAGTTGTTGTCACGCATGAAATTTCGCCATTTTAAGGCCTAAGTCAACTAATCTACCTACCAAATTTCCATTAGCAATCTCTACACTTGAGGTTGACCCATTTACTCATAGTCGCCACTTTGAATCATACTCGTTCTTCTATACATAAGATAGTTGCATTGCACTATGCTTGTAAGCTCATTCCTAAAAAGAAGACAAAAATCAGAGATATGAGAACGTCGATTAAACTCTTTGTGGTACTCCTGCTCATTCTAAGTATTTTTCTATTCAACAGAGTTCATGTCCAAATCATTAACAGTTTGCCAGGAGAAGTAATGCTCACTTTTCATTGCAGATCCAAAGAGGACGACCTCAGCGTTCATCCAATCACTTTGAATGGCACTTGGGAATTCACATTCCGGCCCAGCTTGATTAATGATACGCTGTTCGTTTGCAGGTTTGAGTGGCCAGGTCGTTGTCACTATTGCGATATATATAGTGAGAAAAGAGATCTATACTGATGTCGGAAATTCTGTCCATGGAATATTTACCCGACCTGGCCATGTCTGAATAACAAAGACTCCGAGAGTTGGAATCCTTTAGGTCCTTCGTGTCAAGGGTGAGGTTCGGGCCATGGTGGAGAGGATACTACATCCTTCCCCTATGGATGAAATAAAGATAGGTTGCCTGAGTTTGTCAATGGTGATAATATCCTCCGCTTCGGGTGAAGTAAATATGTAGTGAGTAACTTTTTCTTTTCGTATAATATCTTTGCTTGGTACTCATTTGTAAATATAAGAAAATAAATCAATAAAAAGATCTATTTTTATATTCCATTGCTCAGTGGATTTAACAAAGTTAATTTTAGAATACACCGATGGTATAAATAATGAATTATATGTGTGTGTTCCGGATGGTGACATTTGTATTCATACTCGAGAGTAGGAAAAGCCCAAAAGAAAATTTTCTCTTTTTCTTTCCTTGCTGAGTCTATTTAAGAGAATTTTTTTAATCTTTGGGTGGGATCATTGGCACCATTCGAGAATTTACTTGACGGATTTTTCCATTAGTTAAGTCTATGATTTTGCCTCAGCATTTTATAGTAAACATCATCGGTTTTATATCCCATGTTAGGGGTACGGACCTCTGGAGTACTAAAAGTTGGCACAAAGGGACACTTAAGTGCCAAAAGTTACAAAATGTACAATTAAGTGCCAAAATCGGAGCAAAATGGATCACTTAAGTGCCAACGGCGAAAAATTCCGGCCAAATTGTCACGTGTCCATTTTCCAGCGACTTCATTTGCTGACGGAGCATTTTTTTCAAAATAAAAAATCCACGTGGCAACTCTTTTAAAAAAAAATTGTCCACGTCAGATTTTTGAAAAATTAAAATCGATTTTATTTAGAAAAAAAGGGGGGAGGAGGGGATCGGTGAGGGCTGCCCTCGCCGATCCCCTCCTCCCCTTTTTTTTTTTTTAAATAAAATTGATTTTATAATAATATATTTTTAATTATTAATATTATTTAATTAATAATTTTTAAATCCACGTTGGCCAAAACGACGTCGTTTTAGCTGATTTTTGACCGATTCAGTTTCCGGCGAGCCACGTAGGCAAGAAAATTAATAAAAAATTGCCACGTAAGATTTCTGGTAGAGTTCTGGCGACTTGGTACTTAAGTGATCCATTTTTTTTAAAAGCGACACTTAAGTGTACCTTTTATAACTTTTGGCACTTAAGTGTCCTTTCGTGCCAACTTTTGGCACTCCTGCTGTAGTTATGCCTCCCATGTTATATTCTTTGGTCAAGCAAAGGTTGCTTTGGCAACATCCCGCAAGATTACCATATTGTTAGTGGTCAAAATCAAGGTACTTGATATAATTTCGAGATGGATCACTTCTGATAATAAGCAGGTAGGGTCATCCGATTATTGCGACTCCAATACGTTTCAGCTCTTATATCAAAATGGTATCTAGAAATTTGCTTCTACGCTTCTGAATTTGGACGTAGATCTCCTTTTCACAGAATTTGAAATTCCAAGCAATTTCTCTACCCTTATGTGTAAGCTTCCAAATTAATCAGACTGAATTATCCCCTAAAGATTGAGTACGGTTGGTCAATAACTCTGTCACTCTAATAAATGAAGAGGTAAGCTTCGAAATTAATCAGACTGAATTATCCCCTAAAGATTGAGTACGGTCGGTCAGTAACTCTCTCACTCTAATAAATGAAGAGGATTAATCCAAACAATTTTCCAGACTATCTTTAAAGATTAATCCAAAGCCTCTTACTTTGATGTACTTCTAACTCATGTTGAACTTGCATGTGCAACCATTTACTCTAAAAATTTAAGAGACTAGAAAATGACTGGTATAAAAAATTAGTATACTACATGTCGTACAAAAATTAAAAGGTAATTTGTATGAATCAACAATTTGCTCTTGAGGCAACTTTCGTTATGCTATGGTAATTCTGGCATGAGGGAATGAATGCTATAGCAAAAATGGGGGCATATGCATGTACCCTTGGTCCATTTGCATTTAATCTAGTGAATCACATCAAATTGAATTAATATGGTATGCGAACTAAATATAACGAATCAGTGGGACATAGGGATGCTAAAGATTAGTTGAAAGCTTGATGACTCTAGAACGCTTTCTAACAAAACAAGCTAATAGCAACAATAATTGATGTTCGAACCCTTGAAGTGCCAATACTTGGCACGGGGAGACACTTAAGTGTCAAAAGTTCAGAAATATATACTTAAGTGTCAAAATCGGAGCAAAAATATCAATTAAGTGCCAATGGCGAAAAAAATCCAGTCAAACTACCATGTGTCATTTTCCGGTAATTTTATTTGTTGACGGAGCAATTTTTTTTCAAAATAAAATATCCATGTGGCAATTATAAAAAAGAAGAATAAATTGTCCAAGTCATACAGAAAAAAAATTAAAAAAATCAATTTTATTTAAAAAAAAAGGGAAGGGGAGGTTTGGGCGGGGGCTGTGTAGCCCTCGCCGCCGCCGTCTCTGTCACCATCACCGGCTCTTCCCGGCGACGACAGTGGCGGCGAGGGCTGCATAGCCCTAGCCCAATCCTCTACTTCCTCTTTTTTTTTTTTTTAAATTAAACAATTTTATAATAATATTTTTAAAGTTATTTAATATTATTTAATTAGTACATTTTTAAATGCCACGTCAACACAAATATAATGTCGTTTTGGTTGAGTTTTTGCTGACTCAGCTTTCAGCGAGCTTAGGCAAGTTATATTATTAAAATAAGCCACGTTAGATTTCTGGTAGACTTTACCAAAGTTGGACTTAAATGATCTAATTTTAAAAGAAAATGGCATTCAAGTGTACCTTTTGTACTTTTGGTATTTAAGTGTCCTCTCGTGTCAAATTTTAATACTTGGGTTGTACTTTTGCCACAATAATTTATAGATCCTTCATTTTTCTTTTTTTAGAAGATAATGATCATAATCCTCCCATAATTTTGAGGGTCATTAAAATTGAGATTATCTTGCTTTATTTAAATAATGAGGGATTTTCCCCTTGGATTTCTCATTAATGATAAAACAGCTAACAAGCATGAAAAATATGGTTATATAAAGGGCTGTGCCGGCAACAACATTTCGTATGATTTACTTCTTTCTTTAACATAAGGAAGATGAGAGGCATGTCGAAGATACAACCTTACCCACCTTGTTTCAGTGGAATATGCACTGGCCCCCTTGGTTCGCGCTTATGTCCCTCTTACTTTCTTGGCTTCTAGCTTACAATGTTGTTAATGTACATCAACCCTTTCTGAGCCATTAGTCATTTGAATTTTCAGCCATATAAAATTTAGTAGTGTGCATGGATGGTGAGGTATACGATGTAGTTGAGTGTACCGACTTTATATGAGATTGAGGTCGATAAATAACTAATTGCAGGGAGTCGAGAAGAGTGGCCTGAGTTGGTGGGACAGAATGCAGAGAGAGCGAAAGCTGTGATCGAAAAGGACAATCAATACGTGACGGTTGTGTTGGTACCGGAGAGAATGAGATTTGGGTATACCAATTTTTGCCGCAACCGTGTATATGTTCAGGTCAATGCGAAGGGCAACGTCTTTCAAACACCTATGGTTGGATGAGGGGCAAAATGTATTTTGCATAGCTCATGAAGCTACTTGATATAACAAACTGATTAATCACTTTATGTGGTCCTATTTTATACACCAGCTTTGGATACGAGGGATGAGTGATTTTAATATGCAAGTACGATCAAAGTGTATGATTCTTCTATGTTGTATGATTCTTCTATGTGAAACTTACTCCGGTATGAACTAGTTTTTGTTACCAGAAACCTTAAATCAAATAACTAAAGAGCTTACATTTTAATAAAAAGATTGATCTCCCACACATGTTAATAATTTTTTTAAAAAAAAAATCAAAGCTTTAAAAAAGGAGAGCTTATCAAATGGACGATGCATTTGTTAGGGAAATCCCTTATGATGTTTTGAAGATGACAAAATAAATCAAATGCTACTAATGTGTTTATTAATTAAGTAATTTGGTGAAAAATGCATAAGCTGCTATGCAGATGATGGAATGCTTATGAGTCTGGATGAAGCAAACGGAAAGGCACAAGAAGCTTCTGAGTCTAGATGAAGCAGATGGAGAAGCACAGGAAGCCTCTGAGTCTAGATGAAGCAGACGCATAATTTTAGTTTGGCAGATCCATAACGTATCTTCAGGACCATATGGAAACCAAGATCACCAACGATTATGATTTTCACTTACCATATTTATATTGATTTTATAATATCGAATCGATTAGCAAGATTAATCATTAGACAACTTCCAAAGAAGGATGAAACACTTATGGAAGCCCAAATTCTGATTGTATGGACGAATAAAATTCAATGGGATCCAATCTACCTCCAACGGTCAAAAAGACTTACCTTATGAAGTTTGTCCAAGAAAGGAAATGGAAGATGAATCTCTCAAGGAGATAGCCAACGGTCAAGTGTGGCTTGGAGAGTATATAAGGGGAAGATGCGACTGGGAGATAGATAGGATGAATATATTCCAAAGTTGATTCAATTCTTCACAAGTTGCCTGAAAAAAGTGCGTAACTAAGTGATCCTAGTGAATTATCAAGAAGAGTGATTTTGTGAAGCACATTATCATCAAGTGCGAAACTCAAGAATGTGTAATTACCTTTGATCGCATAGTAGAATCCAGCCTATTGGCTGATCGCTTGGAGAGTGGACGTATGCTTAATCTAAGACGAACCACTATAATATTTGTGTGCAATTTCTCTTATCCTTCAATCTCTTATTGATTATTGTTATAATATATTGCACACGTGCTTGTGCTTCTATTGCTAGTCTCTCTCAATTGGAATCAAAGCCTCATGCTCATTATTTTGAAGTGTTTTTACTTCAGAGCTAATTATCTTTTATGGCTAGCTTTTTAGCACCAGGTTTTGTCGAAGGACAAAGCTGCACAAGACCACCTTTCTTTGATGGGAAAGAGTACAATGTTTGGAAAAACAAAATGAAGGCATTCCTAAGATGTAAGGATATGTTGGAATGTGATGTTGTTGAGAAAGGAATCAATCATAATGTTGCGTCAGCATCTACTAGAAAAGAGGATGGCGAAACGCTTCAATCTTCAATCACTCTATCTCAAAAGGAGATATTAAAAAGAGAAGCACTATATGCAAAAGCTATCTAATCAATTTACTATGTTTTATCACCGAATGAATATAACCAAATTTTTTCTTGTGAAACAGCAAAAAAAGTGTGGGATAGGTTGCACATTACCTATGAAGGGACTAATTGTGTAAAGGAGACCAAAGTCAATATTTCACTCGGGCAATACGAATCATTCAAGATGAAGCCAGGAGAATCCATTGAAGACATGTTCAGTAGATTTATTGAAATAGTGAATGGACTTGCATATCAAGGACAACTAATCTCGGGATCCATGAAAGTGAATAAATTTCTGAGAGGATTATCGAAGGATTGGAACAACTTCAAAACTTCTATCCATGAAACATTGAGGATTTCGCCTTTATCTGTTGATGAACTTATTGGAACTTTGCAATCATATGAAGCAGAATGTATAAATGACGAAGATCCAAAAGGTGAGAAGTTAATTGCTTTAAAATCTAATGCTGATTTTGATGAGACATATTCCAAGGAAGATGATAAAGATGACGGTGAGGAGATGAAGTCGTTGATCAAAAAATTTGTACACCTTGTGAGAAAAAGAAGCAATTTGAAAGGGAAAAAGTCCACAAAGAAACCCGATTGTGCTTTATTCAAGAAAAGGAAAGGGAAATTCGAGAAGAAGAATAAAGTTTTGAAAGCCGAGATGTGGAGCGACATCGAGTGTGAATCCAACGATGATGAGAATTTATACTTAATGGCGGACATTGAATTTGAAGAAGATGAGGTAATATGTTCAGATCCTATTCCTTTCGAAGAATTATGCACATAACATAAGAAAGCGTTAAAGAAAATCTCTGAATTGAGGAAGGAAATCTCTAAATTGAGAAAGCAAAATTCTACAAATGAGACAAGGATCGTTGAGTTGGAAAATGAGAATTCTTTTGTTAAGGAAGAAAAATATTTTTTGCAAAAGGAAAATGATTCTTATAAGGAAGAAATTCCGAAAATTTGCAAGAAATTTTCTATTGGCTCAAAGACATTAAAGCATGTCCTCTCCATACAAATGCCGCATTGCAACAAATCTAGCATCAGTTACTAGAAGGATAGTGAGATCAAGAATGATTTTCCGAAAGTAAATGAGAGATTGCGGTGCAAACTTTCGATCCACCATTATCAAAATCATTTTGGTAAGCAATTTGTTAAGCCTGTTGAATCTCAGTATTTTAATTGCTCGAATTGTGGTGATCATAATCACTTTAAGCAACAATGTCCACTTGATTGGAAGAAATCCAAGTCAATCAATTGGAAATTTGATGCTTCCTCTAACCGAAATAGACCCAAATTCATTTGAGTACCAAAGAAAAGATAAATTGTTTTTTTCTAGGTAATAAAGGTAAGGAAGTGAGAATTTTTTTTGTGCATAGTGTTTTTTTTATGTTGCGGTGAGTTAGAATCTGATTTAATACGATTTAATATCCTGCTTAGAGATAATCATGATTATTTGATCGGATTTTATGCTCTCTTATTCTGTTATATTTGTGCAAAGCAAAAAATTTTCTTATGAGATATTATACAAGATAGGAAAGCATCATTGAATTTTTATGAAAATTTCCTATTTGTGCTCTAATGTGAAGAAATGATCCAAATTCATGGATACCAAAAGAAAGCGAGCTTGATGCAGGAAATTTTACAGAAAAAGCATGATTGCAAATCTATACAAATCATTGAGCAATTAGAAGAATATCTCAAGCGATGATTGATGAGGATATTTTTCTAATTCAATGGTATATTTTAAATATATACCTTGGGTAAGGAAATAAAGTATTTCATATTTGTCATCATGCCTTCCAAATTTATACACAAATTTTTATGATTCTAGATGATTTTTATAACTCATGTGTGATTTATATTACAAAAAATATTTTATTAGATATTGCACATTTTTATTACTTGATTTGGCACATGATAAAAAAATAGACTTTCTTTTTTTGCGTACTGCATCAATAATATCGTTTTGAAACTTATGCTTAAGGAAATCCCTTTTATTTTGAAAGATATTATTGTATACACTTGCTATAATTTTAGAAGATATTTTATATTAGACAAGTTTGATCCGCAAATTAAAGGAAGGTATGTGCGTGATATTTTCTATAATTTGCAAAGATTATTATTTATTTTACAAGGATTTGCGAGTGGCAAAAAATCTTTCCATATGAGGTTGGGAAAGCTTGATCCGAAAATTGTGAAGATTTTCGAAGGCTCATAAATTCTAATTCTTGCGCAAAATTCTCACAAATTATTAAGCAGTCCATAATGTGTCATATGAAAGTGTAGAAAGTTTGTTATGTTTGTATAGATTAAATTTGAGGCGAGTTTAATTGAAGAAAACAAACTTCTACCTCAAATTTCAAAAGCAAGAGAATAATGCAATTGTCGTTGCTACAAAGGAATAAAGGAACGACATTTTGTTTAACGTGCACAAGCCGCAATAAGTATTATTGCAAATATTGTCATGAAGACAAGGGGAGAAAGTGAATATAAAAAGAAAGGGGGAGAATCATGATCATTTCGAAAAGTCAACAAATTGAGGGGGAGTATTAATCAAGTATGGCAGATTTTTGAATCGATTTTGACCTTGATTATTACAGAAAGAAAATGTAAATTATGTTATACATAATTTAGTAAGTATATTATCCATTTCCATCACTTTTTGTCATTAGCAGATCACTTAATTATATTATCCTTTTATTAAGACAAAAAGTTGGTGATATTCATAATGCAATTTGTGATCCTTAGCAAATTTTTGTTGATATATATGAGCTATATTGAATATTCTTTATGTTCGTATCAACATGGTATCTTTAAAGTTTGTGTTTCATGCCTCATACATTTTTAAAAGATATTATGTGAATTTATTTTCCACGTGACACCCTTTTGCATTGTTATCCCCTTTTGATTATGACAAAAAGGGGGAGAGAATATGTATATGCATATGTGCTAATTGGTTTATATTATTTAATGCATAATATTAAGCTACAATTATATAATATCCTATTTTGAATGACATTCTTTGATTATATAAAATTTTGGAGATTGTGTTATGTGCTTATGATGCTTTGATTTATCAATATATTTTAAAGTATAATTGCACATCTGCATATTCGGATATTGTTTTGTCATCATAAAAAATGGGGAGATTGTTAGGGAAATCCCTTATGATGTTTTGAATATGACAAAATAAATCAAAGCCTACTAACGTGTTTATTGATTGAGTAATTTAGTGAAAGACGTACAAGTTGCTATGCAAATGATAGAATGCTTCTGAGTCTAGATGAAATAGACGGAAAAACACATGAAGCTTCTAAGTTTGGATGAAGCAGACGGAGAAACACAGGAAGTCTCTAAGTCTAGATGAAGCAGACGCAGAAAGCCTCTGAGTCTGGATGAAGTAGATGCAGAACTTCAATTTGTCAGATCGATAACGTATCTTCAGGACCAGACGGAAACCAAGATCACCAACGGTCATGATTTTCACTTACCATATTTATATTGATTTTGTAATATTGAATCGATTAGCAAGATTAATCATCAGACAACTTCCAAAAAATGATGAAACACTTATGGAAGCTCGGATTCTGATTGTATGGGCGAACAAAATCCAAAGGGATCTAATTCACCTTCAACGGTAAAAAAAAACTTACCTTATGAAGTCTGTCCAAGAAAAAAAAAGGGAAGACAAATCTTTCAAGGAAATAGTCAACGGTCAAGTGTGGCTTGGAGGGTATATAAGAGGAGGATGTGGCCAGGAGATAGATAGGATGAATACATTCCAAAGTTGATTCAATTCTTCACAAGCTGTCTGAAAAAGTGCGTAACTGAGTGATCCTAGTGAATTATCAAGAAGAGTGACTTTGTGAGACATATTATCATCAAGTGCGAACATTTAAGAGTGTGTAATCACCTTTGATCACATAGTGAAACCCAACCTATTGGCTGATTGCTTGGAGAGTGGACGTAGGCTTGATCTAAATCGAACCACTATAATATTCATGTGCAATTTCTTTTATCCCTTAATCTCTTATTGATTATTGTTATAATATATTGCACACGTGCTTTGTACTTCTATTGCTAGCCTCTCTCAGCATCAAGGCACAAATTGTTAATTATCATTAACCATTTATGCATTTTTAGAACTTTCATCTTGGCCTTGCAACTTCAGCTTCACCAGTCCTCTACCATGGTCAAAGTACAAACAACATCCTCAAGTTTTATTCAATGGGCTAAGCAAGATTAAATACAATCATTTTGGTCTCTTTGTCTATATATTTTCGAAATAAACTTAATCGGTAATTCCTAACTGGTTAAATGAATTAATTTTACTTAGCTGCTTCACACAACTAGAAATAGAAAAAGGCCCGCGAAATCGCGCGTCTAAACTATCGAAATTTAGAGAAGTAATGTTGTGGTTTACTTTGCAAACATATTGGCTTCTGCCCACGTGTGTCCACCTTTGGATTATGCAAAAGATGAGAAACAGAGAAACCAGCTCCAAAATGCTAAAGAGATCTTCACTCGTTTCTCACTCTAATGATTGATTAGAGGATTAACCAAATTTTAAGATCTCTCTCATTTACATCCAAAGCTACCTATTTACTAAATACTATTCCATATTCTATTATTTTTTTAGGTAAATAGGCAACCTTAAATGACCTTTAACTCATGTTAAACTTGAGTGCACAATTATTTGCTTTAAAAGTTTAAAATATTAGAAAATCGTGGGAATGAAGATTACTATACATATGGAAGGTATCAAGAAAAACTCAGTTTATATGAATCAACATCTGCTCTAGTGATAAGCATGTCCTTTCTTGGCCTAGGACTTCGATTAGAATCAACGGATGTGTGTATTTGCCCTGCCTTCAAGAGCGTGGAATTTTGCATGCCATGGTAATTTACGCGCACGAGGGGGGTGTCCTTGCTAAAATTGGGTGCATGCACCATTAAATCACGTGCATCATTAAAACTGGTGAATCCCATCAAGTTTAACGATTCAATGGACGTGGGATACACATAGACTATCATATACTAGAGATTAATTGGGAGTTTGAAAAATCTTGATGAAACGCCTTATCATGAGTTATTTAACCTTATTTTGCCTTTACGAAGGATTTTGTTTTTGATCTCATAATAGTAGTTGAAGCGTTCACGGCATATAATGTATGAAATTGTATAAATAAAGGGTGGTGCATTCGACAACATTTATATAATTTACATCTTACAAAGAAGATCAGAAGCATATGGAATAGTAAAAAGGCACCCTTACCGAGCTTGTGAGAGTTACGGATGCTCTTTCCGTGAATGCTGTGGTGGATCGAAGCAAGAAGGCTTATGTCCCTTTTATTTTATTTTATTTTATTTGTGTTTCTAGCTTTATCGTTAAATTCCATCAACCCTTTTTTTAATTATATGTACCATTAATAATTTGGATTTTTGAGCATATGAAATATTGTGGTGTCCATGGATTATGAGACTTGCAATATTAGGTGAGTGCGATAACATATCTAAGATCAAGATCGATAAATGACTTATTATGAGGTGTCAAGTTTGGCGGCTTGAGTTGGTAGGAAAATGGAGAAAAAGCAAAGGTGGGGATCGAGAAGGACAAGGTGGATGTGACGGTCGTGCTGATATTAGGAAATGTATATGGTTTACTGATTTTTGTTGTAACCAAATATATATTTGGATCAATGAAAATGGCAGTGTCATTTACACAATTATGGTTGGATGAGTGCAAAAATATGTGATTCCAAATAATATAACTCATGAAGCTATTTTATATTATAAAATGAAAAAATAATCATTTGATGTGGCCTTATTCTACATGTTACGTTTGAATTTGAGAGAGTGACTTTAATATGTAGATTTGACCAATGTGTGATTTTTCTGTGTGAAATTCTAACCTTGATGAACTAGTTGTTGTTAGAGATCTTAAATCAAGTTACCAACGGATAAGAAGACTTACTTTGTGACATTGGAGGATAATTCCATGCATGAAGTCTAAATTTACAATAGATATCATGCATATGATAGAATTAAACAGTTTAGAAGAAGGGAGCAAAAAAGAGAGCTTATCAAATTACATGGATAATTTACCAAATGACAACTTGTTAATTCCAATGACCAATTATGCGTTTTGAGAGCTTCCATATGTGGCCTTTTACCATGCAATCTTAGCTTCTCCCGTCTTCTATTTGGTAACTTCATCTTGCTGCAATGCTTCTGTTGGAGAAAACTCCCAATTAACTTTGAAGTTAACAAAACTGTCAGAACCATATTAGTTCTAATATATTCTTGATGTCCTTGAGGATAGGTATTGAGTCTAAGAAATGATATCTCAGACAATATTTATTCAGATACACTTGTGAAGTATATATAGATAACGAAACCATTCTTATTCTAACATGCTAAGAAAGGAACTAGGCCAGAAGATGGAATATTCATGTTTAGATCTTATATTCTCTAGAAGTTGACAACATCCAGAATCTAAGATTCTGTAATGACTAGCAATCACGAATGGATTTTACACCTAGATAAATTTGGTTTAATCAATCACTATGATTGATAATCAAATATTCCAGTCAAGTTCTTTCCTAATTGAAGAAGCTCAACTTATGAAAACCTAGAATCTGATTATATGGACGATCAAATTTAACAAGGAGATTCAGCTCATATCACTCAACGACTAAAAAATCTCTTTGATACAGTTTGTTTTACGGTTAAGGTTGAAGGATCATCCTCTAGAAATTTCCAATGGCTAGTGGAAATGAAGGAGTATATAAGGAGACAAAGACGTTGTAGAGAAACAAAAGAGATGTGATCCAAAATCTACAATTCCAAAGTTTGACTGTTATTCGAAATTATGCTTGTCCTTCTTGAGTTTCAAATTTGTGATCAATAGTGAGATACTAAAAAACGAGTAGTTAAGTGACATTGTGAGAATTTTTGCAAAGTATTACACTCAAAATTATAATTGCTTTTTGGTCATATAGTGGAATACAATTAGTTAGCTGTCAATATGGAACAATGGACATAAGCTTAATCTAAATTGAACCACTATAAAATTTGTGTGCAAATTCTCTCCTCTTAACTTTTATTGCTTATTAATATTGTATATTGCACACTGTCTAAATGCTTCAGAATTCTAGATTACTGTTACTCAGAATTTAGTTCTTGAATTGTTTTTTGCAGCACAATTTGTTTGAAATTTTCTAGAATCACCTATTCACCCCCTTTAGATGATCCTTGCTGACTATCTCAGTATCAACTTCGGCCACCAACATGAATTCTTCTTCTTGAGGAATCTTATATTATTCCCTCTCAATGCCTTTGAATTCTTAGCATATTGTGGATGCCTCAAAACCCTTTTACGAGAGCATGGAAACGGCCAACTTGGTATTTACCCGACTTTGTCACTTTATGCACATCTCTCTCGCTTCTCCTATGGAACATGTCCCGCATTTGCTCCAACATGAAAATCGCGGTGCGTCTCTGCAATTTCTTATTCCAGTTAGCCGAATCTCCTTGATGGTGAGGGTGGTGGAATATGCGGACCAACTCCCTTGTCATGATTAGTTGGACGGCTCGATATGGACGGCTCGATATGGACCCTCTCCCGTGGTCTAGTTTACGTCGGGCACCCACCTGATCATTGCACGTTGGGACAGGGTATAAGAGCTGCTCTCTTCCGACGTCATTCCGGATCCAGTAGAGAAGTCAGTATTCGCATAGGCCTCACTGTTGCTGCTGCTTGTGCTAGTTCATAGCTAGTCCTGCTGATGTACGAGCTTCGAAAGCTTGAACTGCAATGATCTGATTCTCGCTGACGAGAGACCGTCGAGTTCCTTGTTCTTCCACTGGTCTTCTTTCGCATCATATGTGCTTGCGTTGGTGCTTCCTCCTTACTGGTGTATTGTCCATAAGTGTTGGTTTGACAGTAACATGAAGAGGCACGTGGTTTTGCTTCTAGACTTGTTGCTAGAAATGACGGAAGAAATGAAACTCGATGATATATGTGATGCCTCAACCCTTGAGCACGTGACAACTCATGTTCTCTTTGGTCAAATGAGTACGACGTCTCAGGATGCCTCGTTGATCATTTTTTTTATTTTATAATTATGTGCATGTGGAAACGAATATTAAACTCTAGGCAAACATCAACAACAGGGATAATAAGAAAAATAGACAATTCAAAAGGATCTCGTTTAATCTTGGTGAACGGATACATATACAACCTTATCATTGGGCACTATTCCAATCATCAAAAGATATAAGGTCAAAGGGGTTAATCTACTTCATCTTTTATCCTTAGTGTTCGAGGTCTGGTCAATCCAAAAGCCAGCAACTAAGTGCATCCATCAATGACCTAAAAATAGTTAAATAATAATCAGTGAGATAAATTGAACCACTATAATAATTAGGATACCAATTTATCTCAATGGTACCTAATAGGTAAGCCATCATAAACAATCACAATTTAATCGAATCACAAGCAACATTATCTCACGGTTGCACATACCCTGCACAATACTAATCACACGTACCATATATCAATGAACAAACAACCACATAATCAGAACACAATATATGCATCTCATATAGACATCAATTAGGCGTGTTCCAATTATTATGACCCCTCAGTCTTTGCCCACAATCATGCTGACAGTCTTTCGATATAACCGAGCATTTATCACAGCCTCTCAAGGCACGCCCATCGACGGGGTATCATCATGGCCACTCAGGGCACGCCTATAAGCATACAGGGGTTTGATCATGGCTACGCTGGGCACACCCGTAAGCATACGGGATTTATCATCATGACCACACAAGGCATGCTCGCAATCATATGGGGATTTCATCATGGCCACAAATGGCACGCCTGTCCTCAAACAGGGTTATTATCACGGCCACACATGGCATGTCTGCAATCAGGTAGGGGTTTTATCACAGCCACGCAAGGCACGCCCACAATCAGGCGGGGATTTCATCACAGCTATGAATGACAAGCCTGTCTCATACGAGGGTCTTCCAACTTAACTGGGCTTTTATCATGGTCACTTCTTATTAGGTGATCACACAAGTACCTCTTCATTTTTCCTCATTTAATCAATATTGACGTGGTAGTACTCACATATCAAAACACTAAAACTTTCACATGTAAAAATATAGTAAAATAATCACGTGATCACCCGTGCATATTGAATCCATCAATCCTTGCATGCTTTCATTTTAAAATATACTCGCCACATTTAACTTATAAAACATGACATATAAACCCGACACATTGGGAATTTAAATTAATATGCCCACAACAATCCTTTAAAAATTAATACACCATTTTCATGTATATCGATTATTTTTCAAGGCAAACAATTATTCAATCAACATAGTACGTGCATAAATTCACTCAAGGTTTAGGTGACAGTTAATCCACATATAATAAAATCAATCTCACATGATATCCATAATTCGGCATATCGCAATAATTCAACAATTAATTATTCCTGTATATCAACTTTCACCACAATTAATTAGAATGAAAATAATTAATTTACGGCTGGAAAATTATCATAATTAATTATTACAAAAAATAAATTATTATTACTAAAAATAATAATTCAGTATTTAATCATTTTAGAAATAATTAAATATAATTTATTTATTTAAATTAACTTAATCCTTTAATTAGCACAAATTGCGATTAAGCTATAGTTAATTATCACTAAGTAGAATTAACTAAATTAATCATCATCGAACTTAATTAACTATGACTAACCAGCCAATATGGATTAATCCTAACTAATCTAACCCTAAACGAGATTAGCGCACTAACCAAGGGATTAGTGCTATAACTCACCGTTTAGCGATGGCGGCAGCACAGTTGTGACGGCAACGGCGAGATGGATGCATGGACACCTACATGCATCAAGATGAGGTGGCATGGGGGTCGAATGTCAGCCGAAAACCCACTGCCTGTTTAGCTAAGGGGGAACTCGTGAGAGGGAGAGGTGACTGATTGTTCTCGGGTGTGGTTGGGTGGCTCAGAAGACTCATGACCTGCTTTTGGCGAGCTGGCGGAGCAGCTGTGGTGTGCTCTAGCGAGATAGAGTAGAGAGCAACAGAGAAGGATGGAAAATAGAGGTTAGTTTGGTTTAGGTGTGAGTGGTCGGCTCACCGACGACAGATGGCTGTCCTCACGTAGTCCGGCGTGCGGCTGGCGGTCGGCCAAGTTGCAGAGGCGGCAAGGGTAGAAGCGATGCAGCAGCAACTCCCGAACTGAGGAAGACGAGAGAGAGAGAAAGGGGGTGTCGGTTTCGGGTAGCTCTGGCAAACTCAAGGGTGGCGTGCAACAATCCATTGGCGGTCCATTGGTGAGCTAACGGAGGAGGTACGGACCCTAGGAGTGCCAAGACTTGGCACGGAGGGACACTTAAGTGTCAAAAGTTATAAACGGTATACTTAAGTGCCAAAATCGGAGCAAAATGGATCACTTAAGTGCCAACGGCGAGGAAATCCGGCTAAATTGCCACGTGTTCATTTTCTGGCGACTTCATTTGTTGACAGAGCATTTTTTTTTCAAAATAAAAAATTCTATTTTTTTTTTAAAAGTGGCACTTAAATGTATCGTTTGTAAGTTTTGACACTTAAGTGTCCCTTCATGCCAAGTTTTGGCACTCCCACTGTACTTATGCCGCTGACGGAGTGGCCAACAACGGTGGTTGGTAGTAGTTTAGACAACTGAGCATTAGCTGTGTAGTAGAGTAAAGTCGCGATGAAGAAGTGAAAAAAAGGAGGGGAAGAAGGCAGCGCAGTGAGGGGAGGAGGAGAGGAGAAAATATTGGGTGCAACTCATGTGCCACCATGGCAAACCAGAAGGGCCTCCAGAGCGCACGACGTATCCCGTGGGCCCACTTGTTTTTCTCTCCCCTCTCTCTCTCCTCCCTCTACACGCTCTCTCTCCTTTGCAATCCTTCTCTCTCCTCTCTCTTCTCTCCACACGCTCTCTCTCTTCTGTAATCCTCTCCTCCCTCTGCATGCTCTCTCTCCTCTCTCCTCTCTCCCCCCTTTGTACACTGTCCTCTCTCTTCCCCTACGCTCTCTCTCTCTCTCTCTCTTTCTCTCACCTGACTCTCTCCCTCTTTGCCATCCCCTCGTCCAACCGACGAATCACCAGACCGGTGAACCGATGACAAAGTCAAAGTGGAGGCGGAGGCTGCACAGTGGTTTGTCGGACGAGCCACCATGTCCTCATTCGACTGACGAACCACCGTGCTTAATCGACGAGTGATGACGAGGGGAACCTTTCGAGGCCGAGTCCACATGGTGGTTCATTGAACGAGCCACCTTGCCTTCGCCCAACCAACCTGTCACCAAATTGCTGCTTCCTCTGATCATGACTCAAAGGGAGAGAAAGGGTGCCATTCCCTTGTCCAATTGACGAATCACTGGACCAACGAAATTCACGACAGTAGAGTTGAAGTGAAGGTGGAGGCCGCATGGTGGTTCGTCGGATGAGCCACTGTGTCCTCATCCGACTAACGAACCACTGTGCTTGACCGATGAGCAATGGTGGGGGAACCTTTCGAGGCAGAGGTAGAGGTTGCGTGGTGGTTCGTGGATGAGCCACCGTGCCCTCGTCCGACCAACCTATCGTCGAATCGTTGCTTTCGCTTTCTCTAGTTGTGACTCGAAAGGAGAAAGTCAAGCGACAAAGAGAGAGAGCATAGGGGAAGAGATAGGACAGAGAAAACAGAGTGCAGAAGGGGGAGAAAGGAGAGAGGAGAGAGAAAATTTTATAAATAAAAAGTTTATGGGTATTGTTAATTTCGGGTCGACGGGCCTTCATTAACTTGGGCTCTCTCAAGCTCATACCCGCGCGACGTTGGGATATCATGAAAGTCTTTTAATAAGGAATCACCACTAGCCTATTAGAGTCGATTAGAAATCAAGCGAGGCATGGGAGCGTGCCCCACTTTCTACACAACCAGAGAATTTAGGGTTGGGGACTTGATTACATTAGTTACGCGACTAACGCCCTTTTGATACCTAACTTGATTGTGTATTAACTAAAGTTGTGGAAGCACATTCAAGAAAACTAAGGTTTTTGCTAACCGCTCTACAGTAAGGAAATAGCATCCAAAAATCATGACAAAACAAGACGCAAGAGAATAGCCCTATTGTAGAGCCCTAAAGACTTATTCAATTTTGGTATTTTTTTTCTTTTTTAAGGGTTTTCTAAAATTTTGCAATTTTTTCTGAATTTTCTGAATTTTTAAAGATTTTTTAATATTTTCAAATTTTCTGAAATTAAAGAAAACAAGATTTCAAGATTTTTAATATTTTTTGGCTTTTCATATTTTTCAAAAAAAAAACCTTTATTAATCTTTTTGGAATTTTCTAATTTTTCGGAATTCTTTTTAAAGATTTTAAAGATTTTTTCAAATTTTCTGAAATTTTTGATTTTTTTGATTTTTTAATTTTTTTAAAAATGATTCGGACCAGGTCAGGTGACCCGACCCTACTAGACCGACCCGACCCCTATCAGGCCGGGGCTGGAGCATCGACCGGGCTAGCTGAACGGCCCGGTCAAAATTTTCTTAAAATGGCCCATGATTAAAAAAATAAAATTAAACAGCCCATTTCCTTGTTTTTTTAGCCTTTTTTTTTCTTTTAATTTTTCCTCTTCTTCACGTTTTTGCATGCATGCCCAACGCTTCTCTCCCTGTGTTTCTTCCTGCAATTCACGCTCACCGACCCGAATGACCATCGACGCCACACCCAACGTCCGTTTACCGACCGCCATTCACCAGTCATTCACCCCAACCGACACCAACCACCGTCGACCAACTCCGGTCGCTTACTCTGGCGACCACAAACTTAGAAAACAAAACCCAACTGAATGGGCATTTTTTAAATCCAGAGATCTCAGCAAACCAACAAGGATAAATCAATTAGAATGAGGAGAGATATTCTAACTCGTGCAGCCTTGAACCACTGGCTCGCTAATGAGGGAAGGTAGCTCCAGTGAGTTTTTGTTTTACTGGCGATTTGCAAAGATTGATGAACACGCCATGAAATCATGGGAAAACATAAAGAAAAACATGATAGCAGACGTAGTTCAATCACGCAAGAAATACCACGCATCAAACTTGTTGATAAAACTCCTAGTTTTGATGCTAACAAAACAGCTTATGAATGATATTTATATCAATCTCTTGAAAGAAAAGAACACAAAATGACATTAGGTTTTAAAGTCTGCTGGTTGCAGAAGATAAAGCTTGAGATGTCTAAGAGTCTGACCGTACCAAACGGAAAGACTCATCCAGACTGAGATTTTAAGTCTGAATGAATCAGACCGAGATTTAAGTCTGACCGTACTAGACTGATATTTAAGTCTGAACAAACCAGACTGAGATTTTAAGTTTGAACGAACCAGACTGAAAATCTGGGCATATTCAGAACTTAAGACCATCAGACCTAAGATGAACCTACAGGATAAGATCACCGACGGTTAAGTATTTCACTTACTTTATTTATATTGATTCTGTTGTATCAAAGTGATTGACAGGATCAATCAACGGACAACTTCCAAAGAAGAATAGAACACTTATGGAAGCCCGGATTCTGATTGTATGGGCGAACAGAATCCAAGGGGATCCAATCTACCTCCAACGGTCAAAAAGACTTGCCTTATAAAGTCTGTCCAGGAAAGGAAAGAAGAAACTCTCAAGGAAAGAGCCAACGATCGAGTGTGGCTTGGAGAGTATATAAGGATAGGATGAGACCTAGGAGAGCAAGGTGTGGATGAACATTATTCCAAAGCTGATTCAGTTCTTCATTTGTTGTTCATAGTGCACATTTGAGTGATCTAGGTGCTTTACAAAAAGAGAGTGACTTAGTGAGATAAATCATCACCGAGTACTAGCACTCGAGAGTGTGTAATCACCGTTGATTATATAGTGAAATACAGCCGATTGGCTGGTCGACCGGAGAGTGGACGTAGGCTTGTCTAAAGCCGAACCACTATAAACTGAGTTTGCAATCTTCTCTACTCTCTCTATTTAATTTCAGTTTATAGATTGCAAAAGTTTGTTATTGCTTGCGCATAAAATTCCTATACACCTATTCACCCCCCCTCTAGATGTTAATACTAGTTCCAACAATTGGTATCAGAGCCACGTGCTCGAGATCTTGAAGTGTTTATTACTTCTGAGTTAAAGATCCTCTATGGCTAGTATTCTTGCACCAGGTTTAATTGAGGGGCAGAGCAACACTCGTCCACCATACTTCGATGGCAAAGATTACAATATCTGGAAGAATAAAATGAAGGCTTTTCTCAGGTCGAAAAATCCACTGGAATGGGATGTGGTTAATAGGGGAATTGAGCCCACTGATAACGCTAGAAAGAAGTCAAAGAGTACCGATGGAAAAGAACCAGAACCATCAGCCACTCTCTCTCCATAAGAGATAACAAAGAGACAAACCATTGATGCAAAGGCTATTTACTCTCTATATTGTGCTTTATCACCTAATGAATATAATCGTATATCTTCTTGTGATACAGCAAAGGAAGTATGGGACAGACTACACGTGACATATGAAGGAACTGATCGAGTCAAAGAAACCAAAGTAAACATATTACTTGGTCAATATGAATCCTTTAAAATGAAGCATGGAGAATCCATAGGAGATATGTTCAGTCGTTTTACAGAAATTGTAAACGGATTAGCATATCAAGGACAGCCTGTTCCTGGACCAATGAAGGTCAACAAACTTCTGAGAGGACTGTCAAAAGAATGGAACAATGTGAAGACATCTATCAGAGAAACTCTGCGAATTTCACCTCTAACTGTTGATGAGCTCGTTGGCACCCTACAGTCCTATGAGGCAAAACAAATGAACGAAGAAGTGGAATCCAGAGGTAAAAAATCCCTTGCTCTTAGGTCTAACTCTGATTCTGATGATACAGATTCTGAGGAAGAACTGGACGACGAGGAACTTGCACTGCTGATCAAAAAGGTTAAGAAATTAAACAGAAAAGGCAGAAAGTTCAACAACAAGAAACAAAATAGACAATTTGGGCAATGCAAAACTGATGACGAGGATGATTATACCAAGGATGTAATCTGCTTTGAGTGTAAGAAAAAGGGACATATTAAACAGAATTGTCCCAAGCTCAAAAAGAACAAAGGAAAATTTGAGAAGTACAAGAAGGCTCTCAAAGCTGAAACATAGAGTGACACGGAAGTTGAGGATAGTGAAGATGAATATGGAAACATCTGTCTAATGGCACACTCAGACTCAGACTCTGAAACTGATTCTGACATAGACTCAGACAGGGAGATCGAGGTAAATCATTCTGAGATCCCTATAGAAGTTTCACATTATATAAATGAGCTTTGTTCTAATCTAAAATCTACTTTGAAAAGGATTTCCAAATTAAAAAAGGAAAATTACAAGTTGAATCAACAGAACGTTTCTTTGAAAGGAAAAATGGATGATTTCAAAAAGGAATTCTTGGAAATTAAGGAAAATCGAGAGTTTCTATTAAATGAGAATGAATCTATTAAAAAGGAACTTTTGGAAACTAATGAAAATCGAAACTCTTTACAAAAGGAGAATGATTCTTTCAAAAATGAATTCTTAGATATTACCACAAAATTTTCCAAAGGATCAAAAACTCTACAGCATATACTTTCCATTCAAATTCCTTATTATGATAAGTCTGGACTTGGTTTTTATAAGGAAAATGATTCCCTGATTGATTTTCCCAAAGTCAAGGAAAGAATAAGACAAAGACCTCCTCGACAAGCTTATAGAAATCATTTCAAAAATAATTTTGTAAAACCTATTGATAGAAACAATCTCAAATGTTCTAACTGTGGAGAAAGAGAACACTTTGAGAATAAATGTCCTAAAGTCTGGAGACCTGTTCAAAGGAAATGGATAGAAAAAGCTTATACTACTAACTTCAATGGACCCAAGAAAATTTGGGTACCAAAGAAAAAATGAGTGTTTGTAAACATTGCAGGTAAGTTTCAAAAGTAAGAAGAAATGGTATTTGGATAGTGGATGTTCAAGACATATGACAGGAAATTCAAAGATGTTCATTGGATACGACAGAATCAAGGGAGGAACAGTTTCGTTTGGAGGGAACACCAAAAGAAACATTATAGGACTGAGAACTGTCAAGATTGGCAGCTTGATCATCAACAATGTTTCTCTAGTCAAGGGTTTAAACTATAATCTTCTGAGCATCAGCCAGTTATGTTCTGGAACAAGCAATGACTCTTCACAGACTTTTACTGGATGAAGACATGTGAACATTTATCTTCTGGATATAAATGAAGATACTGCGAAATGCCTATTATCAGTCCAAGATGAAGCAGATATGTGGCACCGCAAACTTGGGCATGTCAGCATGAAACAAATCTCCAAGCTTGCCAGCAAAAAGCTTGTTCGTGGATTGCCATCACTAAGTTACAAGAAAACTGAGCTTTGTTTTGCATGTACACTGGGAAAACAGGTTAGAAGCTCTTTCAAATCTATAAAACAAATTTCCACTAATCGTGTGTTACAGCTTCTTCACATGGACTTATTTGGATCAACCAGAACCCAAAGCATTAGAGGTAAGAAATACTGTCTTGTGATAGTAGATGATTACTCTCGATACATATGGGTATATTTTCTAGCAAATAAAGGAGATACATTCTCATATTTTTCAACATTTGTCAAGAGAATTCAAAATGAAAAAGGTTACTCTATCTCTAGTATCAAAACAGATCATGGAGGAGAATTTGAGAATCAAGACTTCTCAAACTTTTGTGACAAAAATGGTATACAGCATACATTTTCATCTCCATACACTCCAGAACAAAATGGAGTTGTGGAAAGAAAAAATAGGTCTTTGCAGGAAATGGCCAGAATATTACTTATAGAAAGCAAGGTGGCAACTCGTCTTTGCAGTTTCTATTTCTTGCCATATTATTAACAGAGTATTTCTTAGACCAATTCTTGAGAAAACCCCTTATGAGATTTTCAAAGAAAGAAAACCTATTGTTTCCTATTTTCGAATCTTTGGTTGTCCTTGCTATATTCTTAAGAATGTTAATCATCAACCTAGTAAGTTTGAAGAAAGGTCAGACGAAGGTATATTTCTGGGCTATTCAAAGTCTAGTAAAGCATATAGAGTGTTCAACAAGAATACTCAGACAGTAGAAGAATCCATGAACGTAAAGTTTCTGGAGAAAGAAGTCTCAAAACAGAGCAGTCCAATAAATGAAGAATCAAAATCAAATGCAGCTACTGAAAGATCTGGTCTCAACAAAGAAGCATAATCTTCACAGGAAACAGTCAAAGAAGCAACTCTTGAAGAACGACTAACTCGACTTGATACTCCTGTATCAACAGAAGATTCTGATAATAATGAAGTTCCAAACAGAAACTGGAAGCATAAGTCAAGTCATCCTAGGGAGCTCGTGATTGGAAATATCAACGAAGGGATTCAAACCAGATCAAGAAACAAAAAGGACACGGGTATTATTGCACTAATTTCTGAAATTGAACCCAAAGGAATTGATGAAGCACTGGAAAATCAAAGCTGGATAGAAGCAATGCAAGAAGAGCTTCAACAGTTTAAGAGAAATGATGTATGGGAGTTGATACCCAAACCAAAAGAACGAACAATCATTGGAACCAAATGGATTTTCAGAAACAAAGTTAATGAACTTGGAAAAGTCACTAGAAACAAGGCAAGGCTCATGGCAAAAGGTTATTCTCAATCTGAAGGAATAGACTATGATGAAACCTATGCTCCAGTTGCAAGACTAGAAGTAATCAGACTATTACTTGCCTATGCTTGTTATCAAAATTTCAAGCTATATCAAATGGACGTGAAAAGTGCTTTTCTGAATGGGTTTATCAAAGAAGAAGTATTTGTAGAACAACCCCCTGGACTCGAGGAATCAAGAAAGCCTGACCATGTATACAAATTAAAGAAGGCACTTTATGGTCTGAAACAGGCTCCTTGAGCTTGGTATGAACGATTGAGCAAGTTTCTACTAGATAACAAATTCAGAAAAGGAATGGTAGATACAACCTTATTCATTAAGAAGGAAGGTAAAGATATTCTGCTGGTACAAATCTATGTAGATGATATTATTTTTGGTTCATCTAATGAGCACTTGTGCAAGAACTTCTCAAAGTCTGCATGAAGAATTTGAAATGAGCATGATGGGAGAACTGACATTCTTCATAGGACTTCAAGTTAATCAAACGAAACATAGAACTTTTATTAATCAAGAGAAGTACGCCAAAGACCTAATTAAAAAGTTTGGAATGGAAAACTGCAAGATGACAGAAACTCCAATGGCAACCTCCATCAAACTTGATCAGGATGAAAAAGGGAAGAAGGTTGATCAGAAGAATTATAGAAGCATGATTGGTTCTCTTCTCTACCTTACTGCATCTAGATCAGATATTCTATATAGTGTTTGTCTTTGTGCAAGGTTTCAAGTAGATCCTAAAGAATCACATCTTTCTGCTGTTAAACGTATAATTAAGTATATAGCTACTTACCCAAACTTAGGGCTATGGTATCCAAAGGAAACAGATTTTACTCTTCTTGGCTACTTAGATGCAGATTTAGCAGGATGCAAAGTAGATAGGAAGAGTACTTCAGGAACATGTCAACTTCTGGGAAAAATGCTAGTTTCATGGTTTTCCAAAAAGCAAAATACTGTGGCTCTATCAACAGCAGAAGCAGAATATGTAGCACTTGAAAACTGTTGTTCTCAGATTTTGTGGATGAGACAACAACTAAGAGACTGTGGGAAGGAAGAATGCAGCACAGAAATAAGGTGTGATAATACGAGTGCCATAAACCTCACCAAGAATCCAATTTTACATTCCAGGGCAAAGCACATTGAGATCAAACATCACTTTATAAGAGATCATGTGCAAAAGGGAGATATATATGTGGAATTCATTTATTCTAAGAATCAATTAGTAGATATCTTCACAAAGCCGCTAGACAAAGGTAAATTCGATTCAATATGTTGGTGTTTAAACATTATTAACCCTTTCTTATAAATTTTATGAGAACAGGACAAAGTCTGACAGTGGAAATCGTCGGTGATTGAAAAAGGAAATAATAATATGGTGTATTATCTCCTTATTGAAATCTGGTAATTATTTTAGTAAGTTTTTGATTCGAATAATTGATTTGCATATATTCTGGCATATGTCTATGATAATTGAATATTCTTGTTAAATTTAGAATAACTGCTATTTTTAAATTTATTTTGGGTTGAGACTATTCACTTATTCTCCTAACAAAGGTATAAAAACACCCAAAGGTCGAGTCTTTTCCTCACCACTCTTCAGAACGTCTGTTTACAAACCCTAACTGAGAAAAACTCTTTCTAAAACAATCTTCGTCCAAAACCAACCCTCTCCGAACATGGCATCGAGATCCTCCATATCCAGATCAAGATCTCCATCTCCTAGAAGAAGATCAAACAGAGTCGCTGGAAGAGGAGGAACAAGAATCGAGGAAGGGCAGACGCATTTTGACCTGACAAAGACTTCCGAAGAAACTCAAGGACAATCTCCTAGAGTTTCTGCTCAAGGAAATCAAGCAGATTATGAGGAATCTCCAAGAACTCGTCGCTCAAAATCGAAAGAAAGGACTGTCACACGTAGAGGTATATCTGGATTAACTCTATCGACACCTACTGAAAATCCTCATGTAATTATGAGGAGGTATGAGAAGTTAGTTTGGAGAAACGTCAGGGAAGATGTCAAACTGTTTTTCTTGAGGCAGAATGGGTTTGCAAATGAATTCCGTCTCATTCAAGCAGTACAGGCTGCCGAATCAACATCTACTCGTAAAGAACGAGTTAGTGATACAGGGAGAAGTAAAGATAAGGTGAAGGAAGATGATGACACAATCTACAGAAATTTTGAAGTAAGAATGGGAATTGCTGCTGTAGTCTAGAACACAACTAGAAAATTATTTCGTTCCAAAGAACACAAGACTTTCTTTAACAATCTGTTGGAAAGAGGAGTCATGAATCATAGGATTGTTGATTTTGATTATCTGGATGCTGCTGACGTAAATCTGCGAGAAAGCTTTGAGAGATTGCAAATGGACAAATTCTGCACTAATTCTGCTGCTGTTTATCCTGAATTAACAGCATATTTTTACTCGAATTTGACATTTCTATCTCCAGACAGAATGCAGTTCAGTGTGAATGATAGGTTTTATGAGGTTAGTTTAGATACTCTTGCTGACATTATAAATGTTGAGAGAGGAGCATTCATGTCAATAGATGTCCCTTATGAAACAGTCTGTAAGTTTCTCACAAAATCTGTAAGGGCCACTATAACTTATCCTCTTTTAACGTCTGCAAGAACTATTATGCACAAAATCATCATCAGTTGCATTCGTCCAAAAGCATCATCCAAGACTGATGTGTCTAAATTTGAGGCAAAACTGATGTGGGCAATTGAAAGAGGAGTACTGTTCTCACTGCCTCACACAATAATTTTGCATATGTATCGAACAGTCTCAAAGGGAAAAGGACAGCTACCCTATGGAGCTTTAGTCACAAGAATCTTTGATCATCTTAAGATATATATACCCAGAAGATTCAGTACTAAAACTCTTCAAACAATGATCATTGATATGAAAATGATTAACAAGATGAGACTGAAGGATGTTGCTGAGACATGGAGATGAAAAGAAAATGAACTGGCTATATCAGAGACAGCAAAAAGAAAAGGCAAAGAATCAGCTTCTGATGGGCCAAGTTTTAAAAGGAGAAGACAACTCCTACTGATAGATGAAGAAGATGAAGAAGATGAAGAAGAAAGCATCTCTGCAATTCTGGCAAATATGCGTCAACATTCTCAGAGAATGTCTGAACAAGAGGAACATGCAGAACACATTCTCCATACAGAAAAAGAGAAGGATGCAGGATATGAAGAAATGGATGAGGCAGAAGAAGCAGAAGAAACAGACGCAGAAGAAGAACAAGAAGAAGAAGGAGATAAGAACAGAGAAAAAGAGAGGCAACAAGGACAGAATGAAGCATCAACTCAGGGGGAGAATCATCATGAAAATATTAACATTTAAGTTCCTGCAGCTTCATCTGGAAATGCTGATTATCAAAAGATCTTCGAACTTTTAACAGAGATCAAAGATCGACAGGTACAAATGGAAACCTCCTTCAATAACATACTGGAAACTCTTGAGAAGACAGTCAATCAGTGTATTGACAGGATTGAGAAGTCTGCATCAGATATGGAGGATTTCACCCTTGTTTGGACCCCAAACAAGAAAACCACTTAAAAAGATCTTTTTCAACTGACTTAACTCTTTTTGAAGTTGACAAAAAGGGGGAGTAGATATGGCTTTTGGTTTTTTGCTTGACTCAGCTTTTTGATTGATTTTCGATGGATTTATCATTGTGCTGTTGATATCATGACAGTTGGATGACAGATGGTTTTATCATTATGATAATGCATGATAAATGACTGATGATATTCTCTTATTGAAATCTGTACTGACAAAGTCTGTATCTTGTTAAGCCACTTAAAAAGATCTTTTTCAACTGACTTAACTCTTTTTGAAGTTGACAAAAAGAGGGAGTAGATATGGCTTTTGGTTTTTTGCTTGACTCAGCTTTTTGATTGATTTTCGATGGATTTATCATTGTGCTGTTAATATCATGACAGTTGGATGACAGATGGTTTTATCATTGTGATAATGCATGATAAATGACTGATGATATTCTCTTATTGAAATCTGTACTGACAAAGTCTGTATCTTGTTAAGCTATAATTATGTTATGCAGGGTTGATATGAGCCATACTTATGAGTTGGGCATGATAGTTGGAAACAGGTCTATTTAACCATATTTTGCAGGGACATGAAGCCATATGTTTAAGATATTTTGTCACCATCAAAAAAGGGGAGATTGTTGAGAAAACTCCTAGTTTTGATGCTAACAAAACAGCTTATGAATGATATTTATATCAATCTCTTGAAAGAAAAGGACACAAAATAACATTAGGTTTTAAAGTCTGCTGGTTGCAGAAGATAAAGCTTGAGATGTCTAAGAGTCTGACCGTACCAAACGGAAAGACTCATCCAGACTGAGATTTTAAGTCTGAATGAATCAGACCGAGATTTAAGTCTGACCGTACCAGACTGAGATTTAAGTCTGAACAAACCAGACTGAGATTTTAAGTCTGAACGAACCAGACTGAAAATCTGGACATATTCAGAACTTAAGACCATCAGACCTAAGATGAACCTACAGGATAAGATCACCGACGGTCAAGTATTTCACTTACTTTATTTATATTGATTCTGTTGTATCAAAGTGATTGGCAGGATCAATCAATGGACAACTTCCAAAGAAGAATAGAACACTTATGGAAGCCCGAATTCTGATTGTATGGGCGAACAGAATCCAAGGGGATCCAATCTACCTCTAACGGTCAAAAAGACTTGCCTTATAAAGTCTGTCCAAGAAAGGGAAGACGAAACTCTCAAGGAAAGAGCCAACGGTCGAGTGTGGCTTGGAGAGTATATAAGGATAGGATGAGACCTAGGAGAGCAAGGTGTGGATGAACATTATTCCAAAGTTGATTCAGTTCTTCATTTGTTGTTCATAGTGCACATTTGAGTGATCTAGGTGCTTTACAGAAAGAGAGTGACTTAGTGAGATAAATCATCACCGAGTACTAGCACTCGAGAGTGTGTAATCACCGTTGATCATATAGTGAAATACAGTCGATTAGCTGGTCGACCGGAGAGTGGACGTAGGCTTGTCTAAAGCCGAACTACTATAAACTGAGTTTGCAATCTTCTGTACTCTCTCTATTTAATTTCAGTTTATAGATTGCAAAAGTTTGTTATTGCTTGCGCATAAAATTCCTATACACCTATTCACCCCCCCTCTAGGTGTTAATACTAGTTTCAACAAAACTAAACTTCTGAGCATCTACACGATGAAGTGAATTTCGGCCATTCATTTAGGCATTTCCTCAAACAGTTGGTGCGCGATTTAACAAGTATGTTCAGGAACAAGATTCAATGTGATTTTCGAGTCAAAGATGATGTGCAAAGGTTAGAATCAACATATTTCATGCCAAATCCATCTTATTTTATCACGGTTCACCCGAATTTTTCCAGTCGAGATCATGTTCTATATTTCCTTCAGGCAATGCATTGAACAGGTGGTATGCATCGATAAACTCAAGTCCTGGGTTCGAACCGGAAGCATTCCTCAATCTAGCAGTGGGTGTTAATCTCCCAAATATCACAAATC
This sequence comes from Corymbia citriodora subsp. variegata, assembly GCA_014858505.1. NCBI lineage: Eukaryota > Viridiplantae > Streptophyta > Magnoliopsida > Myrtales > Myrtaceae > Corymbia > Corymbia citriodora. The sequence continues at coordinate 32,399 of MU089960.1, forward strand.
ATCAAGACCTTGATTCAGTTTTGCTTGTTTTGTTTAGAAATCCCATTGATTCAACTCTATAGCTTTACACCCCACAGTCGGCACAAAACGGAGCATGAGAAAAAGCATTACCTGGTTCGGGAATGAGTTTTTGCCAGCATACGGTCACTGGCGAAGCTTCGACGGACGATGAATAACGTTCCTTCTGGCCTAGGGATCACGTGTCCAATGGGTGAAGGCTTCCGTACCCCCACGGATGGGGATAATGGCTGGCGATTGTGCAAGATGCTCTCCGGTATCCCCACCGTCGAAGCACTCTCTCTGGCTTGAGCTCATCGAAGTTCTTTCTCTCCGGTTCAAATTTGCGCAACCTTAAGATTTTCCTCTTCACCCGTCGAGCTTGAGCAGTCTCCTTGATGAGAACGATTCTGTTTTTCTTCTTGTTTCTCACGAGCTCTTTCTCTCAGCCAACCTCTGGCAACCCTCCAATGGCCGACAAAGATGATTCGGCTTTTATCCTCTTTTCTCTCTGATTTTCCTCTCTGCTTTTTCTTTACTGAACCTTCCCCCACTTTGGATTATCTCCCAATAATTGTTCTTCAATCAAGTTTCCACCGAGGCTCCTTTGACTACCGTTTCGAATTTTCCATAACTATGCAGATCCGGACAGCACGAGGGGGGCGCTCAGTCCCAGGGTGACGCTAGGCCAGAAGGTCATTGACATCGGGATGGAGCAGCCACAGGTTTTTCATCGCAAGATCACGAACAGCTTTGTCGTCACAATGCGGGTCTTCTCAGATCAGCACAAGCAGCAAGAACGTTGCGAGCCGGTGCTTGCATCAGCTCTTCCTCGTCATCGTAAGCGGTAGTGGCACATGGAGTCACACAAACAGGGCAGCGGTCTCTTCGGCTTGGCTTCGCGAGCTACTTGAGGGCAGTTGACGCTGAGTGGCAGCAGCTCGTCTGATTTGGTCAAGAGAGGAGGCAGCGGCCGTGAGCGGAGGAAATGCTATGAGGAAGCCTAAAAGCAGCGAGCGTCACGGATCAGTGACGGTGGAACTCTCGAAGCCGCGATTGGCAGTGTCACCGGTGCAAGATCCGCGATGACGGGCGACAGGCATGCTGCACCAAGGATGTGGTTGCGAGACTTGCAGCGAGAAAGCAATGTCTAAGGGCATTCAGTCGTGGATGGCCCGGGAAGATGACGCCCCCTCCTTCCCTTTTACAGAATTTTTTGTCTAGCTCCCCTTCTCTCTCCCACTCTCGATCGCTGGGTTCGCTGTGCGGCAGCTTGGCTCGGTGGTACTCGATGGGAGATGGCGACTCTTGCAGTGGTTCGGATCTCATCAACTCCGGGCTCGCAGTGTGGGATGACCAACGGTGCTGTCTCTTGAAACAAGTTGTGGTGGACAAATACCAAAGCGTGGAGGATCGCTGGAGGTGACCGAGAAGCTCCTGGGTGTGATGGGAAAGAGGGAACGAACTGGAACTTCACTGGACACGCTTGGAGGAAAACCGAGATATATTCAGGGTGAAACTCCCCGAGCCTTTTTTGTTCACGATGATGCACTAATGAGGGAAATGAGATGATGGACGCATGGCATGGTGTATGGGCATGGCAACGGTAGTGCCGCAAGCACATTGACAGAGCAAGATTCCACTTTCACTTGAAGAAATTGGCTCTCCATTTTCCTATCCACGTGCTCAGAAAGTGGCCATCTTCTTTGTTGCAGAGAACATGTGTTCTTTCTGTTTCAGCCGTGAGTATCATCAAGCCCCACACTCAGGATTTCTTCTATTCTCTGTGCAGGACCTCTCTCTTTTTTCTCCGCCTTTTTTTTTTCGGTCTCCCCCTTCTGCTCTTGTTCTCCTTTTCTTCTTTTTCTGCTTCGTCCACCACCTCTCCCTCTAGGCAGTAGGGGTGTCAAAAAGGCCTGAGCCGAGCCGACCCAGCCCGGCCCGGCTCGACCCGCTCGACCCGATCCGACCCGAAACTTAGGGTATTTTCCGATACCGGTTCCATACTTTGACCCGACCCGAAAATACCCTAAGTTTAGGGTCGGGTCGGGCCTTTTCGACCTTTTCGACACCGGTACCACCCGTGCATTTTGGTCATCATCCGTTGAGAGAAAATGGTAAAGTAGGATAAAATAAACAAAAGAAAAGAAGCAATCCCCTCTCTTCATGCGTTTTGGCCCTCACCCGTTGCTCAACCTTCTAGAGTTTTTGAACTAAATACGAAATTGAAACCAAACTTGTAAAGGGTCACAACCCGACCCGACCCGACCTGACCCGACCCAATTTTTTTGTTTGGGTCTAATGCATTTCGGGTCGGGTCGGGCCAAAGCATAACCCTTTACAATTGGGGTTGGGTCGGGTCGGATAATATCAAAACCCGACCCGACCCATTGACACTCCTATTAGCCAGAACTGCTTCCCCTCTCTAGCCTCCTATCCGATTCTCTCTCAATGGTGGGGGGTCATTCGAGCGGCGTCGTTGCCCTCTCCCCCAACGTTCTGCTCCTCCGCTGCTATCTTGCTGTTCAGATCAGGATTTTTAGAACCTCCACAGATCTCTCTGTCTCTGCTCCCATCCAAGTTCTCCGGTCTCCTTCCCGTGTGTGCGTGAATGTGGGAGAAGAAGAAGAATCCAAGGGAGGATGGGCCAGGCCCAAAATAAGAGGGAGGTGGGCTGAAAGAAGAAGGAAAAAAAAAAGAAATGGGCGAATAGAGGAGTGGGTTGAACTGAGCCCATCCGATTTTTTTTTTAATCTTTTTTTAGCAAATTATTATGTATTTATAAGTGCAAAATAAATGAGTAATTAGAATAAAATAAATAAAAATTCGGGTATCAACGGAGCTCCACCCAATATTTTCTCATAAGGAGAGAGAGAGGAGTCAAAAAGCAAGGTGAAAGTTATGGGGAGTAGGTGGGGTGTGAGAGGGGGAGTGGTCGTGCGGAAAAGAAGGAAAGAAAGAGAAAGGGAAGGAAGGGGAGAGAGGGGGCGGCGCACATGGGAAGAGAAAGAAGGTAGGGAAAGAAGAGTGATAAGTCCTGACTCGGGAATTTTTTTTCGATCACTTTGAGCAAATCGAAAATTTTGACAATTAATGAGGTAAAAATTCAATAATTTAATCCTAACATTCCAAAAAGTTCGATGACCGAATTTGAATTAAAATTTATGGCCAAATTTATCAACTGCAACTTTAGTGTGTCTCAAACTAACGGACGACTTATAGGAGTCACGCGCTCTTGACCCACAATTAAACTAATATCAATCCGTGTTTGCGCAAACTCAAATTAGGGATGAAACAATTTGGGTCATTTGCAGTCCATGTAACGATAATATGGAATCACCCATAATCTGATTATATTCTCTCTACAAATCAACCTATAGTTGTTCCTTGATCAGCTTGTATCAGCATACGATTGTCTCTCGTCAATCCTTATGGTTGAATCGTCAATCCTTGGTTAAGTTCTCTGGTCGAATGTGCACTTGAATCCTTAGTAGTATTTTCCCTTCGGTTGGTGTCTCATGAGTGATCATTTCAAAACAAAACTTCACTTACAGTGCATTGACAAAATATTCATTCGTACAATTCATATTAGGTCGAAAATTTAAGACGTCATAATATAGGAGGGATGAGCGGTCTTGATTTTGCCAACTTCACCACTGAGTTTTCTCTAGTCATTTGCTTTTGACGAACAGGCAATGGAGGCTTCTTCGGCGCAGTAGCAAAACTTGGTGGAACCCTTAGACCGTAAACCATTGAAATTTACATACTAATCGCGCAATTCTTTTGTTCAAGTGATTGGCTTATATACTCCAGTTTCTCCACCATAGCCTTCGGGACCAGATTCTTTTTCAGATTCAGAACGTCATACTTCCCTGATTTTATCCCACCGAACTCACATTGCAAGCCTGCTTAGCTAAAAAAGTCGTTAGAACTTTCTACATTCTTGTTCCAACTCTAATCCGCAGCAAAACTCACTCCTGATGACTGGAAAAGTTCAAGCCTTCATGCTTGGGTTTCTCACTTGGCAACTGGCGTGCCTGGCTTAAGTTCTCTAGGCTATGCGCATTCTATCTCCACTTGAGAAGTGGCAACCCGTTTGTCACGTATGCACAATGTTACTTTCGTGATCAACTCCTCGTTTCGAAAAAAATAAAAAAGTTATTAAAAAATTGTCACGTTAGCATTCATCGGATGGCCGGTCTGCCATATTTGGCTGGATGGATTAAATTATTACAATTGCAAAAGGTTTAAAACTAAATTGAAAAAAAAAATTAGGACCAAATTAATACAATTACGGTAGGTTTAAGACTTTTTTGGTAATTCTCCCGTTTGGTAAGAGAATCATCACAATCCTCCCACAATTAATAGGGTAATTTAATCTGAGATTTTCTTGCTTTATTTAAATAATGAGGGATTCTCCCCTGGATTTCTCATTAATGGTAAAATAGTTAACAAGCATGACGAATATGGTTATATAAAGGGTGGTGCCAGCAAAACATTTCATTAAACTTACTTCTTTTTTTATTAGAAGGAAGATCAGAAGCATGTCGAGCATAACAAGACGATCTTACCCACCTTGTGATGGTAGTGCTGGTCCGTGCGTTGGCCCCGATGGTATGCGCTTACGTCCCTTTAATTTTTTTGGTTTCTAGACCCTTTCCAAATATGGCCATAAGTCATTTGAATTTTCGACCATATGAAATTTAGTAGTGTCCATGATGAGGAATGCAATGTATTTGAGTGTGACGACATAATATGAGATTGAGGTCAATAAATGATTGATTGTAGGGAAACCGGCAGTGTGGCCTGACTTGGTGGGACAGAATGGAGAGAAAGCAAAAGCTGTGATCGAAAAGGACAATAAGCGCGTGACGGTCGTGCTGATAAAGTATGGAAAAGAAAAAGGGCTTACCGATCATTGCTGCAACCGAGTATATCTTTGGATTGATGAAAAGGGCAATGTCTGCCAAACACCTATGGCTGGATGAAACGGAAAAATGTATGTTGAATAAAATAGCTCATGAAGCTACTTGATATAATAAATTGAAACTATTAATAATTTGATGTTGCCCTATTCTATACACCAGCTTTGGCTATGAGGGATAAGTGACTTTAACATCAAAGTGTGATCAACGTGTGTGATTGTTTTATGTGAAACTCAGTCTGTATGAACAAGTTGTTGTTATCACAGATCTTAAATTAAATTACTAAAGGCCTTACATTTTAATAAGAAGATTGATCTCCTAGACATCTTAACAAAATAAAATAAAATAAAGAAAATTAGAAGAAGTGAATAAAAGGAGAGCTTATCAAATGGACGATGCATCAAAGGCACAAGTTGTTAATTATCATTAGCCATTTAGACATTTTCGGAGCTTTCATCTGTGGCTTTCAACCAGGCAACTTAAGCTTCACCAGTCCTCACTATGGTCAAAGTACAAAAATCCTCAAGGTTTATTAAATGGGTAAGCATGATCAAATATGGTCATTTGGTCTCTTCTGTCTATTTATTTCCGAAATAATTGGTAATTTCTAACTAGGTAAATGAATTAATGCTGCTTAGCTGCTTCACACGACAAGATGTATAAAAAGTTCCAAGAAATCGCACGTCTAAATCATCGAAATTGAGTGCATCACCGTCGGAACCCCGCCCCCACAGGAACCGGCATATATGAAGCCCGAGACACAGTTACTCATTTCCCAGATTTCGATTTCGATTTCATTTTTCCTCTCCTTTTCATCGTCCTCTTCGTAAGACTTAGTATACATATGAACTATCATATACTAGAGATTAATCGGGATTTTGAAATATCTTGATGAAATGTCTTACCACAAGTTATTTCACCTTTTTTTGCCGTTGTTGAGAATAGAATCATCATAATCCTCCCATATCAAGAAGAGTCAGAAATGCCAGATTATTAACTTTACTTATGTTACTATGAAGGATTTTGTTTTGGATCTCGTAATGGTAGTCGAAGCATTTACTTCCTATAATATTTGAAATTGTACATATAATGGGTTGTGCAAGTGACTACATTTATATAATTTACATCTTTCAAGGAAGATCAGAAGCATGTGGAATAATAAAACAACACCTTTACCTACCTAGTTTGTGAGAGTTATGGATGCTCTTTCCGTGAATGCTGTGGCGGTACAAATCAAAAAGGCTTATGTCCCTTTTTTTTATTTAATTTGAGTTCTAGCCTTATTGTTAATTTCCGTCAACCCTTTTTTATTATATGAGCCATTAATAATTTGGATTTTCGAGCATATGAAATTTAGTGGTGTGCATGGATTATGAGGCATGTAGCATAAGGCAAGTGTGATAACATATCTAAAATCGATATCAGCAAATGACTGATTATGACACGTCGAGTTCAATGGTCTAAAATGGTAGGAGAATGGAGAGAAAGTGAAGGGCGTAATCAATAAGGACAAGGTGTACATGATGGTCATGCTGATATTGCAAAACACATATGATTTACCAATTTTTGCTATATGCAATCGAGTATACTTTTGGATTGATGGAGAGAGCGATCTTCTTTAAACAACTATAGTTGGATGAGTGAAAAATTATGTGATTCCACATAAAATAGCTCATGAAGTTATTTGATATAATAAAACGAAACAAATAATCATTTGATATGGCCTTGTTCTACATGTTAGGCTTGAATTTGAGAGAGGGGCCTTAACACGTAGATTTGATCAATTTGTGTGATTCTTCTGTGTGAAATTCTAACCTTCATGAATTAGTCGTTGTTAGAGACCTTTAATCGAGTGAAGATTGACTAAGGGATATTTGAGGATAATTCCATGCATGAGGTCCAAATTTACAGCAGATTATGCATATGATAGAATTAAACAATTTAGAAGAAGTGAGAGAGCTTATCAAATTACATGGACAATTTATCAAGGGGCGAGTTGTGGATTCTCACGACAGATTAATGCATTTTGAGGGCTTTCATCTGTGGTCTTTACCATACAACTTTAGCTTCATCCCGCCGTGATGTGTCAGCTTTGGCCACCACTGTGATTTCTTCTTATTGCCAACTCTTATATCGTTCCCTCTTGATGCGTTCGAATTCTTAGCGTGTTGTAGAGGCCTCATAAACCCTTATACAAGAGCGTGAAAAATGGCCAACTTGGTTCCAGACCATGTCACTTATTTACATCTCTCGCATCTTCCATGGAACATGCCTCGCATTTGCTTCCGCATCGAAGTCGTGGTGCATCCCAGCAATTTCTTATTCCAGTTAGCCGAATCTCCTTCATGGCGGTGGAATATGAGGCCCGATTCGTTTCTTCATTCTACTCAAAGCGGCCCAACTCCCTTGTCATGATTAGTTGGACGGCTCGATATGGACCCTCTTCTGTGGTCTAGTTTACGTGGGGCACCCACCTGATCATTGCACGTTGAGACGAGAGTACAAAGAGCAGCTCTCTTCCAACATCGTTCTGGATCCAGTAGAGAAGTCAGTATTCACATAGGCCTCACTGTTGCTGCTACTCGTGCTGGTTCATCCCTGGTCCTGCTGATGCATGAGCTTTGAGAGCTTGAACTGCAATGATCTGATTCTCGTTGACAAGAGACCATCGTGTTCCTTGTTCTTCTACTAGTCTTTTGTAATGAACTGCAATTAAGTGATTGGCAAGTAGACTCCAGTTTTTCCACCATAGCGTTTGCATTTTGTGTGGGACAAAATTATTTTTCAGATTCAAATAATCATACTTCTGTGATTTATCCCACCGAAGTCACAGCACAAGTCTGTTTAGCTCGAGAACTTGATAAAGCTTTCTGCAGCCCAGTTCCAACGCTAATTCTGACGAACGTCCCGCAGCTAAACTCATTTACGAAAACTGGTAAAATTCGAGGCTCCGTGCTTGGGTTTCTCAATTGGCGACTGGTGTGCCTGGCTTAAGTTCTCTAGGCTATGGGCATTCTGACTTCGCTCCTGAAGCAGCAACCCGTTTGTCATATACGCACCATGTTCCAGTATCCGTCTTGTAAATCTCTGCTCGTTTGGCTCCGTCATGGAACGAATTGCACTGATTGCCTTACCTGTTCCACCTTACGATATTACTTTTGTGATCAACTCCTCGTTTCGAGAATAAAGCTTCAAAACGTTAAATGCAGGCTCGAACTTGTTTGATGGCGTCAGTTAAGTCTCGAATGAAAAATTACTGATTATCTCCAGAAATTATTCAACTTCTGAATAGTTGTCAAGTTACTTAAAACCCTTTTTCTTGGTCGGTTGAATTACTTATAACCTTGAAAAGTCGATAAAATGCATTATAGATATAATAGTCACAAATCGGCGAACACCTCTTTTCGAATAAAAAGAGTTACTTGCGTGCCATCCATTGAAAATTTTGCTCTTTTAGAGGAAAATAGCCACGCGACTAAAAACTACTAGCTTTTAATAGTTTTAAAGTGTTAAATTATGATTCGAGTATGAATTTTTCACAAACTCAATCCATAGAAAGATTTTGATTTGTTCAAAATATTTCCTATCCTATTCAAGATTGGTTTTCTTGTTATTCCAAGTTTGACTAGGATTACTTTTGCACAAAAGGATAAAGACAAGAGTTTCCTCTTTTATCTATAAAAGAAACCTAATAGTGCTAGGTTTATACATATATATAAAAGGTTTCTTCAGCATATAGAAGTTGAGAGTGCCACACAAGAATAGAAGCCAAGCCAAGAAGTTGTAGTTGCCATATGAAGCATACAAGAAAAAACGGAGTTCTTGTTTTTTCGTATGTTCGTGAGCGAATTGCAGGAGGGCTTGAACACTCGGTGATTTTGTGCCATGAGTTTACATTATTTATTTGCAAACACTTTGGGTTTGGATTTAAATCTAGGTTTGGGAAACACTCGAGCATGTGAGTGATTGTAACTCTGATTCTCCGATTATAGTGGATTATTTGCTGTTGGCTCTCCTCATGGATGTAGGTACCGATACTCGAACCGAACCACGTAACTTTCTAGTGCCCTTATTTTTCTCTAGTATTTTCGTGTTGACATAAATTGCAAGGTCTTGTCGTTTCCGCGTTATATTTTCAACAATTGGTATCAGAGCTAGGGTTCGGATTTCTTGATTGTGATTTGGGGCTTTTGCTTGTTTGATTATTATTTGGAAATCCTGTTATTGCAATTATGTTTGAGGCAAAATGTGAAATTGAGAAGTTTAACGGGAGGAATAACTTTGGGTTATGGAGCATCAAGATGCGTGCGTTGTTGACAACCCAAGGTTTGGCCAGAGCTTTAGATGGCGAAGATGAGTTGCCAATTATAATGAAAGCTTCTGAAAGGGTAGAGCTAATGGAGAAAGCAAATAGCACAATCCTATTGAATTTATCGGATGAGGTGTTAATAGTGGTAGTTGAGGAGAAAGATGCTGTAGATTTATAGACAAGACTTCATGCACTCTATGTAACGAAGGGTTTGAATAATCACTTATACATGTTGAAGAGAATGTTTCAGTTTAGATATACTGAAGATACGTCTATCAGAACCAACCTAGATGAATTTAATAAACTCATGATGGATTTGAAAAACATCGGTAAGATACTTGATGATGAAAAGCGGGGCATGATGTTGTTAGCTTCTTTACCAGAGTCATGGGAGCACTTTACTAACTCACTGTTGTAGGGGCATACTATGATTACCTCGGAAGAGGTAAAGTCCGCTCTGTTCTCTAAGGAGTGGCAAAAAAAGTTGCGTGATGATAGTCTTGCTCAGGGAGTAGTGCAGGCATTAACGATTCGGGGTAGAGATCAACATCGAGGGCCTAGCAGTAGCATAGGCAAAAGCAGATCAAAGTCACGCAATCGAAAGTCCAAGAGATGAGTGAAGTGCTTTGAGTGTCATGAGGAAGGGCACATTAGGAGAGATTGTTTGAAGCGGAGAAATCGAGGTGATAGGCAGAATGCCACAAGCAATGTGGCAGACGTAGCCGAAGGGAGCACTAGTGATGGAGAAACTATTTTATGTGTGACTACTACTTCGTTTGGAAACAAATGGGTGCTAGATTCGGGGTGTTCTTATCATATGATGCCTCACAAGAACTGGTTTACTACTTGCCATACTGCAGATGGTGGTAGAGTTCTTTTGGGGAATAATGAAGCCTATAAGATTGTGGGGATAGGAACAATTCGAATTCGGATGCACGATGGGGTGGTGCGCACATTGACAGACGTGAGGCATGTACCGGAGCTCAAGAAGAACCTTATTTCTCTGAGAACACTCGATGATATCGGGTGTAGGTACACTGCTGAAGGTGGAGTACTGAAGATCTCTCATGGTGCCATGACAGTGATAAAGAGGAAGAAAGTGAATTCTCTCTATCATCTACTAGGAGAGACCGTGACCGGAACTGCTGCAGTTTCATCAAGTGAGTCAGACTCTGACTGACTCAATTATGGCATATGCGTTTAGGGCACATAAGTGAGGCAGGTATGACGATGCTGAGTGAAAGGGGGTTGCTGAAGGGTCAGAAGACAGGAAAGCTAGACTTATGTGAGCATTGCATCTTTGGGAAGCAGCGCCGAATTAAGTTTACTATAGCTATTCATTCGACTAAGCGACCGGTTGAGTATATTCATTCAGACGTCTGGGGCCTATCTTTTGTTCCTTCGAAAGGTGGTGCCCGATATATATTGACATTTATCGACGATTATTCAAGAAAAATATGGGTATACTTTTTAAAGCACAAATATGATGTGTTCGATCGGTTCAAGAAATTTAAGGCATTGATTGGGAAGCAGTCAAATAAAAAGATCAAGTGCTTGAGAACCGATAATAGCATAGAGTTTTGTGGTAAAGATTTTATTGAATTCTGCGAGAAAGAAGGGATTATGAGACACCGCACAGTACCTGGGACACCACAGCAGAATGGCGTGGCAGAACAGAACAGAATTTTACTTGAGCGAGCTCGATGCATGCTTTCGCATGCAGGACTTGGCAATGAATTTTGGGCCGAAGCAGTGAATATGGCATGTTATCTGGTAAATCGATCTCCATAATCTGATATCGAGTGGAAGACTCCAGAGGAAGTATGGTCGAGGAAATCTGTTGATTATTCTGAATTACAAATATTCGGATGTCCTGCATATGCTCATGCGAGTGATGGTAAGTTTGAGCCGAGGGCGAAGAAGTGAATATTTCTAGGTTATGCACATGGGGTGAAAGGCTACCAGCTGTGGTGCACTGATCTCAGATCACCCGATTTTCTAATCAGCAGAGATGTGATCTTCGACGAGATTACAATGCTTCAACAGAGGAATTCTGTAACACAACAAGCAGAGAAGACGGATCATGGTGTCATTAGTGAGGTGGAGCATCGGGTGGAGACTCCGGAGACCTCGAAGGTAACAGAAACTAAGACTGTAGAAGAGGCCGTAATTCTTGAAGTCGGTGATAGTGAACAATCAGCACAACCGCAGCACAATATAGCCGCAGACAAATAGAGAAGGCAAATTAAACCACCGATACGTTATGGTTATATAGATATTGCTTATGCGTTAACTGTAGGTGACGAGGTGGAGACGGATGAGTCTTCGTCTTATTCTGAAGCGATAGCTAGTAGTGAGTCATTGCAATGGCTTGGGGCTATGAGCGAAGAGATGGAATCACTCCATCAGAATCAGACATGGGAGCTGGTTGAAGTACCTAAGAGCCAAAAGATTATCGGAAGTAAATGGGTCTTTAAACGGAAAGAGGGCATTCCCGGTGTTGAGATAGCGAGGTATAAGGCAAGACTTGTGGCGAAGGGATATACATAGAGGGAGGGTATTGACTATAACGAGGTGTTCTCTCCTATGGTAAAACATACCTCTATTCGTGTTTTACTTGCCTTAGTTGCTTCATAGGATCTCGAGCTAGAGCAGCTAGATGTGAAAACGGCGTTTCTTCATGGTGAGTTGGAGAATGGATTTACATGAGGTAGCTAGAAGGATTTGCTATTCCGGGTAAGGAATATCATGTTTGCTTGTTAAAGAAATCTTTGTATGGTCTAAAACAGTCTCCTAGACAGTGGTATAAGCGTTTTGATGCTTTCATGGCTAGTCAGGACTACTCAAAAAGTCAGATGGATAGCTGTGTTTATTTTAGGAGATTGGAGAATGGTTCTTTGATTCATCTACTATTATATGTTGACGACATGTTGATAGTAGCTAAGAATATGTATGATATTGATGTGCTGAAAAGGCAGTTGAGTGCTGAATTTGAGATGAAGGATTTAGGTGTTGCAAAGAAAATATTGGATATGGAGATTTTGCATGACAGAGCTACAGGAGTTTTACGTCTATCTCAAAAGAAATATATTGAGAAGATTGTGGCACGTTTTAACATGCAGTCAGCAAAATCTATAAGTACACCTTTAGCAAATCACTTTAAACTTTCAGATAAATCATCACTGCAGATTGAGGAGGAGGAGGAGCATATGTCCCGTGTTCCTTATTCTAGTATCGTGGGTAGTATTATGTATGCTATAGTATACACTAGGCCTGATATTTCACAAGCTGTAAGCGTAGTTAGTCGCTACATGAAGTGTCCGGATAAAGCTCATTGGGAAACTGTGAAGTGGATCCTCGGATATTTGAAAGGGACTGCAGACATGGGTATAGTATACCAAAGGAACAGTAATGGCAGTAAAACCACTGGTTATGTAGATTCGGATCACGCTGGTAATTTGGATGATTGTAGGACTTTAGTAGGGTACGTGTTTACACTGGTAAGTGGTGCAGTGAGTTGGAAAGTTTCCTTAAAGGATCATGTTGCCTTGTCTTCGACTGAGTCAGAGTACATGGCGCTAACCTTTATAGCGAAGGAGGCGATATGGTTACGAAGTTTGCTCTTGGACTTTGGGCTTAATTAGAAAAGTGTTGATATACACTGTGATAACCAAGGTACGATATATTTGGCATATAATCCAGTTTATCACGAGCGAACGAAACATATTGATATCAGGTACCACTTCATCCAAGATGTCTTAGCAAAGGGTAATGTTATTGTGAAAAAGATTGCTACAGCAGAGAACTTGGCAGACATGATGACCAAGCATGTTCCTTTGGCGAAGCTCAAGCTATGCTTGAGCATAATTGGCGTCTGTGGAGAGTGAGCGCCCGTCGGGGCATTGGGAGAGCAACATGGATGATGAGCACTATAGCTTGGCTTCAAACATTGAGCCAAGGTGGAAAATTGTTAAATTATGACTTGAGTTTGAATTTTTCACGAACTCAATCCATCGAAAGATTTTGATTTGTTCAAAATATTTCCTATCCTATTCAAGATTGGTTTTCTTGTTATTCCAAGTTTAACTACGATTACTTTTGCACAAAATGATAAAGACAAGAGTTTCCTCTTTTATCTATAGAAGAAGCCTAGTAGTGCTAGGTTTACACATATATATAAAAGGTTTTTTCAGCATATAGAAGTTGAGAGTGCCGCACAAGAATGGAAGCCAAGCCAAGAAGCTGTAATTGCTGTACGAAGCATACAAGAAAGAACGAAATTCTTGTTTTTCATATGTTCGTGAGCGAATTGCAGGAGGGCTTGAACACTCGGTGATTTTGTGCTGTGAGTTTACATTATTTATTTGTAAACACTTTGAGTTTGGGTTTAAATCTAGGTGTGGGAAACACTCGAGCATGTGAGTGATTGTAACTCTGATTCTCCGATTATAGTGGATTATTTGCTGCTGGCTCTCCCCGTGGATGTAGGTATTGATACTCGGACCGAACTACGTAAATTTCTGGTGCCCTTATTTTTCTCTAGTATTTCCATGTTGACATAAATTGCAAGATTCTATCGTTTCCGCATTATATTTTCAACACAAAGTACATACATGACAAAATTTACAACGGGGATCTTACTTTATAATAAATAAAATTGACCAAACTCTATATATGCACTGTGCAGCATATTGTTTTGAATTCCACGAAGTTTCAGTCGATTAGAGACTTGGAAAAATCGATCGGGAAGTCTAGGAAGGCTTAGAGCTTTTAGGCTACACGTTTCCAAATATATTTCTTAGATTTGGACCTATCCACAAGGGATTTTGTGAGAAATAGTCATAATTCAATGTAATTATGATATGTCATGATATTCCTAATATTTAGGGGATAATCACTAAAGATTTATTAGTTAATTTCCAAAATTGATAACATCTTCATAGTGGAATTCCTTTCCTAATGGGGTTAGGGAAGTGGAGATTTCAAGGATCTATTTATTCAGCATTGTACCTTGTATGTAAATATGCTTTAACAAAAGGAAATCGTCTCTCTCTCCTGTGTACGTAAGCTGATTTTTGCCGAACCATGTATCTCCGTGTTCTTAATTATTCTTTTTTTTTTTTTCATATCATATAGCAATCGATATCAAAGCAATCTAGGTTCTTCGTCCCTATACTGTGACTTATGGCTAGATTGCTCAAAAAGGTTCGATCGTTCAATTCAATACTGAATGATTCACCGAAAATGATAATTTTACATTGGCGGAGAAGGAAGAAGGATCTGTTGATTCAATAAGGTTTATCAAAGGTTTTTTTGGAAAGATTGAACAAGCCAAACATCATCACCGACGATGACTAGGCCAATATGGAGAAGAGGGCGTGCAACTTAATATGATTGAACCTATTGGACGAGGCCCTTCAATACATGGCAAAAATCGAATATTCTCCGAAAATATGTCCCAGACTCAAAAGTATTTACATGATGAAATCTCTTATGAACAAGAGATTATATTCACTTTAGATGAATGAAGGACGAGATCTATCGGAACATCTCAACATGTTCAATTAGATGATCAGTGAACTTACAAGCTTGGAGGTAAGGTTTGAGATGAAGACATAGTGCTTCCACTACTGGTATCTTTGCCGGATTCATTTGACCACTTGACTACACTCCTTTATGGCAAGGAAACCCTAGAGATCGGAGAAGTTATTGCCCCCCTAATTTCAAACGACACCCGAAAAAAGACAAGTAGTTCAAAATCTTCGGGAGACGAACTCTTTGTGAAGGAGAAAAGCAATTGAGGAAGAGGAAGATCAATGGATTGAGGATCAAGCCGCAGGGGTTGATCAAAATCCAAGGGAAAGTTCAAAGGAAGATTCTATGGGTGCAATGAGGAAGGGCATACCAAGAGATTCTATCAAAATAAGAACCAAACAAAGAAGAAGAGCTTGGATGAAGCAAGTGTAGCGGACAACACTGAGACCAATGATGGGGACATCTAGTTCATATCGTTAGGGAAAGACACCTTTGAACATTTGTGATCTTGGACTCTAGATGCACTTATCATATGTATGCCCATCGAGAAGCCTTCAATGAGTACAAGGCATATGATGGTGGTTTAGTTCTCATAAAAAATGATACTTCTTGCAAGACTGTGGGAATTGAAACCATGAAAATCACATAGTTTGATGGCATGATCAAAACCCTGGCAAATGTGCGTTATGTGTCGGGTCTAAAGAAGAATATGCTTTCATTGGGAGCACTTGAATCCAATGGATGCAACTACTTAGCTCAATGTGGAGTTTTGAAAGTGATCAAAAAAGATGAGTACCTATATCCATAATTTACGTGGATATGCTAGCTTCAAATATTGTTTGTCTTTCACAAACTACAACTAATCATATGCATACGCGCGGATGCAATATCAGTGGCTGACGAGAGAGATTTTTTGTTTGAGGCGCAGTTGAAAAAAAGTGCCAAAGTACGAGGACCAAAAGTAAAAATTTTCGGCAGCTGGATCAATTTTTGCGATGTGGGGTGGAAATTTTCACCGTCTTATGCTCCTCCATGCCCTTTCTGAACTTCACTAATCAGTATGTCCATGATATTCATCTGCCTTTTGCACGTCATATATGAATTTAAAAATGATTAATTCAATCAATTTGCAACCAAAAGAAAAAACTAAACGTGTTTTTTTCTATTAAGTAGTCCACTTGTGATAGACTTGTAATTTAATTAACATCATGGTAATCAAACGTTATATTCAGTTTTTGAATATTGTACAAAGAGGAGTGAGCCTTTTGATTAAGGTCAAGTAGGAATCCACTAAGATAAAGTGTGTTGTGCATTAATCCTTAGGCGGTAATCTTGCATAATGTCAGGGGAAATTGCCTTCACTGATATAGTGAAAGACTGTCCCAAAAGAAAATCTCTCTCTACAAATTCAAATGCCGTTTCGAAGCCTCAAATTCTTTATCAAAAAAAGCCATCAGGAAGGTATTTTCTTTTGGCATGGACCTTTATACAAATGTGTCATACACTGTCCATTTAAATCTGAATCTACATCTTTTCACAGAATTTAAAATTCTAAGTAAATTTCTCTACCTTCGTGTATAAGCTTCAACGTGTAGAGCCTCTTATTCTGTCTAAGATTTGGTGATTTTAGCTAGTCACATGTGCACCGCACTAACAAAAATATATTATAAAATGCTTTCCACTTGATTTGATGAATGTAGCTCCATAAAACAAAACAAAACAAATTTTGCGACTTCGCAATGTTAGGATGTAACCAAGTGAAAACATAGTAATATATGTTTTCCTTCATTTTTATGATATTTTATGGAGAATTATAGCATTTGATCATAATTAAGTACACATAATGTCATCAAACGCATTACGTTTTAGATTTTGAAACATTGCACCACCGTTGACAATGTTTAACATAAGTGAGTACAACATACAATAAATTATTAGAAAATATGAATTTTTTATATATTACAGTTACGATAGAATAAAGGATTTGCAATGTCACGTCATGAGTGCAAAACCTTATAAAATGTCGACTTTTTATTGGTGATTATTGTACACTTTATCGTAACCAAGTGAATGCTATGAATTTCATATTTTTCTTAAGGTGGTACAGAAATTTTAGCACCTATCAAGGTTAAAGTGTGGTGGAATGTGAATATGTTTATTGTATGATATTGTGGACAACGTGCTAGATGGATTAAATAATAAATAAAAACATTATACAACAAGATTCCTCGTAAAGGAAAAAATTAGACGAAAATTGAGATTTAGAGACACAATCAACGAGAAGAAAGAATGATTTTTACTTTTCATTTTCTTCTCAGAGAGCCACCTTATTTTCTTTAGGAAATCAATTATAAATATTCGGTGGCCAATTTTTCTTGAAATTACAGTAGTGACTTAGAATGCACCGTCATTTTGATTATGAGGACAACTTTCTTGATCATGTGAGGGAGGGTTTAGTGTTCCCACAACACTCTTTCGATATCCCAATTATTGACTAAGTCGGTGAAATGAAAACTTTTTTTTACCATACTTGTCGTTATCCATTAAGTAGTAATTAATGATAATATGTCGCATTACATTATGTTATAAGTGTGCCCAATGAATCAATTTATACTTCCATGCCTACCTGTTGACACCTAAATTTTGACCTAACGTGTGGCTATATTTGCAGGCTGACTCAACCCTTAAGCAAAACCGGAAATTATGTTCAGCCTAATAAGGGACCATGAACCTCGCCCATAATATGAGGAAGGGGATAGATAAATTGTACATGTGAAGATAGAAAATTCAGAAGGAAATCAATTGGAAGAATCTTCTCTCCAATAAATTTCAGAGGAATTCATGGGATAAGATGGACGAAATGGAGGGAAGAAATCGAAAACATTTGTGGAAAGTATGGGCTATGGAAACTTACAAAAGGAAACTAATGAGCTGGAAAATAAGAGGGGATCAATCTGATTGGCTATGCAAAGAAGGTGGGAATCCTGATCAGCCATTCTTGTTCTAATGGATATTCGAATTTTGGTAAATGATGATCCAAATTTCTAATTAAGAATCAAGAGCCAAAATATCAGGTGAAAGAAGGCAGGAAATTCGACAAAGGAAGGAATCAAGACGTGAAATAGGAAAGATTGAGCTGGCCACAAGATTGCATACCAATTTGCAAACCATGAATTAAGGCAATGAGAAAAGGAAACTCAGAAAATTGCCCGTAGAAAGAAACGCTTGGGGCCATTATAAAAGGAAGGGAGGAGCACGAGAGAATAATCAAATTTTCTCATCACCATATGAAGCTCTTTTGTAATTTCACAATGTTGTGGTGCCTTGCATATGTCACAATGCAGTCCTTTTCTTGAGTCCTCAGTCTTCAAATGAGTCTCCAATAGCGGCTACAAAAGCTCTGTCCTCATTGAAGATCTCCATCGTTGATCATTGCTACTATTCACTACTAGTTTGCTGCTGTTCGCTTTTGATTTGCTGCCGGTCGCTACTATTTTGGCGACGTTCATTGCTGCTCTTGTGCGTCGTTGTTGCTACATTGCTGCTGGTCATTGTTGCTACATCCCTTTAGTTGCTTCCTATAATATTGTGCTTCCGGTTTGTGCCAATCTCTCTTAGTTCTCTCTTAGTTTACTCAAACTAAGAAACCTTGTGATAATGATAATAGCATTTTTTAGTATGTTCAAGTTCATAATTTTTTTCATGATCATGATCGTTGGTTGTTATTTTATTGTTTGCTCAATTACTTGGTCATATTTTACACGTTAATGGTGTAGTATTACAAAATCCAGCAAAGGTTGTGTGCAAAACATTTTTTTTTTTAAATAAGGAGAAAAGGTACAAGTCCCCGAACTCATATTTTTGGTTCGCAAAAGTAAAATGTACTTCAACATTTTACTTGGGTGTCTAATCGACCCAAAACCGATTAGTGACGGCTCCAATAGGTAAGATAAATATCATGGTTGAATCGAGTACCAAGTTGCAATTGGTAGGACTTTGGAGAGTCCATGCTAAGCACTGCGTTTAGTAATCCATCAACCTCCTTTAGGAGGGTCACGACAGCTTGGCGACTCCACAAGGGAATTGAATTAAAATTCGTAGATGACTTAAGGCCTGAATTTCTCTTGTAAAAAATGTTTTTGCTTTTCATGCATAGTGACCACGTACACCACTAATTTTAGGTGTTAAATGGTTTTGCAGGTGAAAGTTATATAGGGTGGAGTACATGTTAACCTTATTTTGCAAGGAGGTGTTGTTGATAAATGATTTAATTTATTGTTGAAGCAGTGTATGCATCATATAAATTGTTGTGCCTATTTTAAATGTTTCAGCACTACACCTTTACACATACGTCCCGTGACCGGACCTGGGTCACATGCTAGGAAAATAATTAGGATGGTGTTAAGAGGATTTGGCAATGCCTGCAGATATGCAGGGGAGGCACCCTCTTTAACCCCGCTTCTTTTAGGTGTTTGAAGTGTTCATCTTTATTCACAGACACGTGATGGTAAAGACAACCTTCCGACTAAGCCAATATCAAGAGGGCCTGGTTTAGCCAGCAGACACGTTTGGCTAATTGGTACACCCTCTTGAACTATAGTATCAAGCTTTTTAGTACATCCCACCTTTAGGCGTCAAACCTCACATGTACATGTGCATGTTTTTGTCTATTCCTAAACTCTGCTATCGTTATTCTATCATCTTTGTCCTTATTACGTCATGTTGTCCAATCATTCTGTTTTGATCAATTATATGCTTTCATGATCAAGTATGATTATTTTCAAAATAATGGGGCATTTGTTTTGATCAATAAGGAATACCTCTTCAAAGATACTTTCTTTTCTAATGAAATCCTAGCAAAAAATTATATCCTCATTTACTTCGAAGATAAGTGGGTTGCTTCATTTTCACTTCTAGAGACAATCTCATTGAAGACCCCAAGTCCCTTTTTCTTTATCTTTGCACTTATTTTTGTCATCAACTCAAAATGACACTAAAAAAACTCATTTTGTTAAATCACCTTTTAAACTTATCTTTGAGGAAATGGTGATATCAGTTCCAATTTAAACTCAGTTTGCCCCAAAAGAACTTATCACTTTTTTATCAGTATTTGCAAAGGTCAATGTGGAGCAAAACCATCTTGATTATTCGATCCTACAAAATGTGGAATAATGGCGTAGTAATGAGAACACACCTTCAAAAAGAAAAAGGGTGGCATATGTGGTTCCTCAAACATATGTTATTGTGTTTGAGACGGGTTAACAAACCAACATTACATGAAGGAGGACCAAATTAATGCAAATATGTCCTCAAAGAAAAGGGGGTACTTGTTCCAATTTAAGCTTGACTTGTTATGAGAGTAAGCCATTTCTTTTCTTTTTTTCTCTTTTACAGAACCTACAAAAGCAGAGGAAATTAAGGTGGAGGCAAATCCCAAATGGATAAAAGGAAAAGCGACCTAGATGAAAATGAAGCCTTCTTCAAAGAAAAGGGGAGCATCCATTCCAAGTTAAATCAACCTACTCATGAATTAACTAAGATCATTCATTCTTGTAGGTGACAATCATGGAAAAATGACCATGCCCGCCTCAAAAAGAAAAAGGGAGTGTTCGTTCCTAATTTTAGCACTTCTCAATTTCATATTTGACATTGTTCTCTCCTTTCAAATAGGTCACAAAAGGAAATAAAGATTTTTGCGGATAAGGAGATACAAAGGAATGAAAATGCAAGAGAAGCATCCAACCTTGAAAAGAAAAAAAATGAAGAGTGCATCTTATTCCTAAGCCTAACTCAATTTGTTATGAAAATGACACTTTTTTGGATGACAAACTGAGGGACACATCAGATTTTGATAGCAACAGTGAACTGACTAATCAAGAAAATGCCCTGGTTTCAACTAAAATGGAAGACTGAATTTTCCTCAATCTTAGCTTGCATTTGCTCTTGTATAATATCTCTTGAGTGCCATTTCTCTTTAAATAGGGACAAGCTACCATGAGGGGATGTAAAGGAACTGAGATAAAAAATTCACCAAATTTTCGGAGAAAATGGTGTATATCATGTGCGAACATAGCTTGATTAATGACACTATTTTCATTTACAAGTGGCAAGCTTAGGGGCATGGATGGTTGAGGTTTCCCAAATTCTACAGGGGCAGAGAACTGAGTTGAATTGGTGAATAATTGAAGATTCAATGTAGAAAACCTCTATGAGCTCATCCTCGAAGAAGGCAAGAAACGACACCTAATGGCTCTGGTCATAAAACTGACACTTTGTCTTTTGCAAGAATAGGTCCAAGTCCTCTTATACTTGCTTGTGCTAATATTGTGATGTTTATCATGCTAAAAGTTGATGAATCCTTACACTGCTTGTATTCTTCGAAGTGAGAATTTTGCATGACAATTTTGCCTATTCAAATCACCAATTTCATTTGAAGCTTCTTTAGTCAGACGATTCGATGAATTATGTGTGTTGCTAAGAATGCCAAATGAGAAGTGTCGAGATGACGAAAGGCAATCCCTATCATACACATGATCCCTTATACACTGAGACGAGTATAAAAATTTCCATGTTCTCGAGGTAAAGAGTTTTCTTGCAAAAGGTACATAGACTGAAATGATGAGAGGCATCTCATTTCTCTTCCTTATACAGTACATATAACCATTGTTTAACCCCTTTGAGCTTGAATGTTAGAAGAAATTCTTTCAAAAATAGCCTTGTCAAGAACCACCCCATATTGGGGCAAATTGGAGGTAAGGGTACTATTACAAGGTGAGAAATGGATAGGACTTTCTTGCCTTCACTTGTATCAATCTTCAAGTGTCTTTAATGCAAATGAACTCAAATGTGAATTTAAGTGCCTTAAAATGATGAAGAGCATCCATTTCTCTATCATACACACATTTTATCCCTTGCGTAACCCAATTAAGCCTGTAAATTAATTTCTAAAAAAAACCTAGTTGGTGATCATCCCCACACTGGGGCAAGGTAAATGAGTTACCATATTGAGACAATGTGGTTCGGAGCATAGATTGAAGATGTAGACCCAAGAGTTCAAACGAACTGAATTGTCCAAGAGTTGATGGCGCCATAAAAGCCAAAGTTTTTCTAGTCCATTGGGGCATTGCAAGAAATGTATCGAAAAAGGGGAAAAGAAAAAAAAAACGAGAAAAAAGGGGTGAGATAAAAACTATTGAAGCCCAATTTTTGAGGTCGAAGGCCAAGTTTCTGAAAATCATCCTCTAATGAAAAGGCAATGATTTTGTAAAGATCAATGTTAGACTCTCATGGTTGATAAAGTATCGACACAAGAAGACAATCCCGATGCCAAGGAGAAGATTGGTAATGATGCCAAGATGATCACCTACTTAAAAACCCTTCAGTCAAAAATATTTGCGCCTAACAAATCCTTTCATTTCTCAACACATAAACCTAGCCTATGTTACATCCCTTTAAAGTCTCCTAAGATTATGGCACTTAAATTAACGTAGGGGTTTTAGATGTCAAAAGTCTCGCTCAAAGAAGTGCAGGCAAGATTGCTTCTATCTCATTTGCAGGGTTCTTGATTTGTGAACCAGGTGAAGATGATGCATAAAGAGCAATTCATTCAAAGCCATGAATTGTATATCATTTTGCTAAGCCTTTGACCAAGCCTACATTACGGTCCTATCAAAAGACCCCTCATATTGGTAAAGTTGTACCACTTGCGAGAAAACTTGGTCCCTCGTCAACATGATGGTGAGATCAAGTGATCATTTCTTTTCCCGCAACAATGGACGGGACAAAACAGCCTTTCAAAGTAAGAGTAGATGAAAAGTCCTTTCAGACCGAAAGTCTCTTATGTGACATTTTTAGTAAATCCATGTCATGAATAACAATCGTCCTAGTAATGACTTTCACTTGTGGAAATTTGGTGATGTAAACATGGGGGAATTAATATGCTTGACTAATGAATTTGAAGACATACATGTGTCTGACAAAGAGACCGGAGCCATCTAGCATGTACTTCGCTTACCCTAGGATTGTTTAAGCAATTTCCAATACCTAATGAAGATTCCAAGTATATATTATCATGACAACTCAAATACCTGAGGTAAGTACCAAGTATCGTTCTTGACACTTGAGGTGAGTCCTAGTTGTTTATCTATGAGACTATCTGAAGTAAGTTCTAGAAGTCCATCTATCATACCTGAGATGAGTTCCAAGTACTCTTTAAGGCGATCTGAGGTGAGTTCCAAATGTCTATTTAATACCTGAAATGAGTTCCAAGTACCCTTCCAGACTATATGAGGCGAGTTCCAATAGTCTGCCTATTATACCTAAGGTGAGTTTCAGGTACCCTTCAAGGCGATCTAAGGTGAATTCTAGATGTCTATTTAATACCTGAGATGAGTTCCAAGTACCCTTCCAGACTATATGAGGCAAGTTCCAATAGTCTGCCTATTATACCTGAGGTGAGTTCCAGGTACCTTTCAAGGCGATCTGAGGTGAGTTCCAAATGTCTATTTGATACTTGAGGTGAGTTCTAGGTACCCTTACAAACTATATGAGGCGAGTTCCAGTAGTCTGTCTATCAAACCTGAGGTGAGTTCCAAGTACCTTTTAAGGTAATCTGAGGTGACTTCCAGATGTCTATTTGACACTTGAGATGAGTTCCAAGTACCCTTCTAGACTATATGAGGCGAGTTCCAATAGTTTGTCTATCATACCTGAGGTGAGTTCCAGGTACCCTTCAAGGCGATATGAGGTGAGTTCCAGATGTCTATTTGATACCTGAGGTGAGTTAGAGGTACCCTTCCAGACTATATGAGGCGAGTTCCAATAGTCTGTCTATTATACCTAAGGTGAGTTCCAGGTACCTTTCAAGACAATTTGAGGCGAGTTCCAATAGTCTGTCTATCATACCTGAGGTGAGTTCCAAGTACCCTTCTAGACTATATGAGGCGAGTTCCAATAGTCTGTCTATTATACTTGAGGTGAGTTCCAAGTACCCTTCAAGGCAATCTGAGGTGAGCTCTAGATGTCTGTAATACTTGAGATGAGTTCCAAGTACTCTTCAAGGCAATATGAGGTACTTGTCTAGACTCTCAACAAATAATTTCATACCTGAATACACTTTTCTAGGACTCTAGATCAACCTTGATAGGTACACACTTTATCTCAATACTAGCATCATTCTTAATGCATTTCCCTTCCCCCCAAAAGAAGAAAAAAGAAAAAAAGAGAGCATTTACATAATTGAAATTTAGGTGTCATGAATCTTTGAAGGAAACCTCTACGAGACTCCCCCTTCAAAGAGGGGCAGCTGTTGACATCTAAATTTTGACCTAACGTGTGGCTATATTTGCAAGCTAACTCAACCCTTAAGCAAAACCGGAAATTATGTTCAGCCTAATAAGGGACCATGAACCTTGCCCATAATATCAGGAAGGGGACAGATAAATTGCACATGTGAGGATAGAAAATTCGGAAGGAAATCAATTGGAAGAATCTTCTCTCCAATAAATTTCAGAGGAATTCATGGGATATGATGGACGAAATGGAGGGAAGAAATCGAAAACATTTGTGGAAAGTGTGGGCTGTGGAAACTTACAAAAGGAAGCTAATGAGCTGGAAAATAAGAAGGGATCAATCTAATTGGCTATGCAAAGAATGTGGGAATCCTGATCAACCATTCTTGTTCTAATAGATATTCGAATTTTGGTAAATAAGGATCCAAATTTCTGATTAAGAATCAAGAGCCAAAATATCAAGTGAACAAGAAGGCAAGAAATTTGACAAAGGAAGGAATCAAGACGTGAAATAGGAAAAATTGAGCTGACCACAAGATCGCATACCAATTTGTAAACCATGAATTAAGGCAATGAAAAAAGGAAACTCAGAAAATTGCCCGTAGAAAGAAACGCTTGGGGCCATTATAAAAGGAGGGGAGAAGAGCACAAGAGGATAATCAATTTTTCTCATCACCATATGAACCTCTCTTGTAATTTCACAATGTTGTGGTGCCTTACATACGTCACAATGCAATCCTTTTCTTGAGTCCTTAGTCTTCAAATGAGTCTCCAATAGCGGCTACAAAAGCTCTGTCCTCATTGAAGATCTCCATCGTTGATCATTGCTGTTGTTCACTGCTGTTCGCTGCTGATTTGCTGCTTGTAGGCTACTGTTTTGCCGACGTTCGTTGCTGCTCTTGTGTGTCGTTGTTGCTACATTGCTGCTGGTCATTATTGCTACATCCCTTTAGTTGCTTCCTATAATATCGTGCTTCCGGTTTGTGCCAATCTCTCTTAGTTTACTCAAACTAAGAAACCTTGTGATAATGATAATAGTGTTCAGGTTCATTTTTTTTTTCATGATCATGATCGTTGGATGTTATTTTATTGTTTGCTCAATTACTTGGTCATATTTTACATGTTAATGGTGTAGTATTACAAAATCCAGCAAAGGTTGTATGCAAAACATTTTTTTAAAAAAAATAAGGAGAAAAGGTACAAGTCCCTGAACTCATATTTTTGGTTCGCAGAAGTAAAATGTACTCCCACATTTTACTTGGGTGTCTAATCGACCCGAAACCAATTAGTGACGGCTCCAATAGGTAAGATAAATATCATGGTTGAATTGAGTACCAAGTTGCGATTGGTAGGACTTGGGAGAGTCCGTGCTAAGCACTGTGTTTAGTAATCCATCAACCTCCTTCAAGAGGGTCACGACACTACCTAAGAGAGGAGCTGAATTTGTAAGATTCAATACAATTTGATACATTAAATTTCCTATATGCACATGTAACTTTCTCACACTAGTCTTCTGATTTGTGACCTATAAACATGGATACTACGCAGGCTTGAATTTAGTTAAATCCATATCTTCTTGATTTATAACCTATGAATCACAGCTTCAGCCATGGATGGAAGAAAATATGACTTTTTCCTAAGAAAAATCATAATAATGCTCCCACATTAAACCTTTGACGATCCGATTATTTTATCTTTCTTTAAAGGAGAGACACTTCTCGGTTGCATATTAACGGAAGAAAATATGACATTTTCCTAAGAAAAATCACATGTTTAGTGTTTAATAATTCGATTATTTTATCTATCTTTAGATGCAGGTCAAAATAGTAATAGTTAAATAGGTATATGGAGACACGTTATGCATTGACACGGATAGTTAGCCTTTTGATGAAGGTAAGTATGATTCCACTGAGATAAAACGTGCCATGCATTGATTAAAATTCTCCTTAGGCGGTCATGTGGCATAAAATTAGGGGAACTGCCTACACTTGTAT
>MU089961.1:0-24954 GCA_014858505.1 Corymbia citriodora subsp. variegata
TTCATTAGGCAAAATCAACCATGATATAAATTGCTTCTGTCCAAGAGGGGTCACATCATTACTGGTTTAAACCACAATCTCATAAAAACAACGTAGAATGTCCAGAATACACTCTTGTTTTAGCCCAGCTTCCGCAGATTCCTCCTAGACTTTATCTGGACAATCATACTTTACCCAGGTTGACATAGCAAGCATGTACAAGAGGTCCACAACCATGAAAGCATCACTACAATATTATGCCACACTGACTGTATTTCAGTAGTGCTCCTCAGTTTGCATGAAATGAAGTTAGTCTTCTTGATTTCTAGAATTAGAAAGATATCAATGATCTTTGTATACAGCCCAAGGAAAAGAGTCCACTAAATTTCAAGATATCTGGGCGCAAATTAACTTTATAAACATGACATGGAATGGATGGACACTTAAGACATACCCTGGAGTCACTTATAGCCTTCTTGTAACATCAAATGGTGGTAACTATGACCATGGAAAACTCGCTGCCGCAGGTACTTGAGTGAGCTCTGGAAGCTCAACTGCATTCGCTCCTGCACAAGCCTGTGACTCAAAATAAGCTCGCAGTACTCACAACAGTTCATCTTCTTTGGTAGTCCTATGTAAGAAAATACATTGCATACCATCTCACAAGACACCTCTGAATACCTCGTGACACGGGGCGAATGAAAGAAGGATCCCTTTGTGTATAGAGCAAGCCAACCTTCACAAAGATAAAAAAAAGAGTGAAAAAGAAAAGGCCTTTTACCTTGCATAATACATGATAGGATGTTACAAAGAAGATATAAACCAAAGAAAGTATTTGGAGATATCTTTGATACTAAAGCAAGTGAAGGGACAAGAAAATATTCCAAAAGAAGCATCGATTACTCGCTACCCAGAGTGGTATGAAATCTGGGGAAGTCAAAAATCATATATTTTGTCAATCATTTAAAGAAAATGGCTGTGCGTTTGAAGATGGATATCTTTGGTAAAGAAAGCATAAAACAAGTACCTCAATTAATGCAACAGCAGATGGATCGTCAAAGATGCGATTGTCAGCAAAGTATTAACCTGTACAACCAATACGATGCGATTGTCATTTGCAAAAATGAAAAAATTGCCAGGCAAACAGGAAATGCTGGCAATAGATGTGGTTCAATTTGCTTATAGAGCAATGCCATAAAACCTTAATAGTGATGCATTTATTCGAAAATAATGGAGAGAAAATGCATGAAAACGGGAAAAAGAGATACTGTTTTAGGTGCAGAACAAAAGAATACCCCAAATTCCGCATTAATAAGGGATTGAACAAAGTCCAAAAGCTGAAGCTCCGCCCATTCCAAGTTCGTTTAGTGTTGTCATCAGCGTCCTCAGCCGATTCTCGATCAGCGACGGCGGCGGACGGCAGCAACGGAGCAGTATCTCGATCGTCTTCAGCGTCCTCAGCCGATTCTCTCTATCTTTCTCGGACCGAAATCTGTTAAGCTCTCGGTTTAAGTAAAGTGACGTGCTCCTCCCATATGCCGTTACAGACAATCTCGGATCTCCAGCTACGTAACATCTTCTAGAACCTTCTTTCGAGGTGGTTTTGCTTCCGTCACGTCGCCCTTCTATTCATCCGTGTTATCCGTTTTAATCCTTTATTATCGCACAAACAAAATATACATTTGATCTCATATGACTTTTGAGTTTCCTAGATTTTTGCCAATTTGTTGTGCATGCCTGGCTTTTAAGTCCAACCAGAGCCCCTCTTGATTTCCCCCTCAAAACGTTGAAGACAAATTATTTGCGTTTCACTACCGGACTGTTTCTTTAGCGGAGCATGATTGTTATGGCAAAATCAGTACTTTGGTTCTTAATTGTTTCGATCCCTTTGATAGTAAATGCTTTACTGTCAAATAAATGATGTAATGTTATGATCGAGGGACAATGGCAGGGACTTCCTAACTAGTTTTGAAAGTAAGGCCCGGAGCTATTTATGCATGATAGAAGCCTATGGGATGGAAGATATGCCCTCATACATAAGAACACCATCATCGCAGCTTCCAATGACACGAAGTTCCAAACATTAGAAAAGCATTTCAATGGCAAACGAACAGAGATCGACCGTATGGGTATCACATTTCTATATAGAAGTAAAAGTTGGGAAATTTTTAATTAGCCTATTGAAATGTGACCGTTCTATCAACGTGCCCATCATTTTCTCAAAGTGTGTCATGAACTTTGAGTTTTTGTCTCAAACGACCAATGTGCATGGTAAGTGTGCACCAAATAGTCGTGGCCTTGAACATCCATGAAAAAACTAATTTGCCAATGAACTTGCATCTTTTGAATAAAGCCTAGTCATATTAAATTGAAATTGAAAAATTATGAGGCCGTTTAAGTATTATTAGTGAAGATTTACTATATATAATCAATTCAAGCTTAAACTTATAATTGAACAAAAACCACATTATAAACTCCCGAACAATGGGGAGAGATACAACATAACATCCTTAACCTCAAACTTCTTAGCAGTATCACAATTTAATATAATCAATTCAAGCTCTTTTTATAATTTTATTAAATAAATGTTTGGTGTCACTCAAACATAGGATTTCAAGCGGGAATTATGTATGTGTTGATGTAGTTCCCTTTAATTACCTTATGATTTAAGTTCTTGATTGGATTTATTAATCGAATTAAACCTTTTGACATGTTTAGTTGAGACATAATAATAGTTTGTCGACTCAAAAACTTCAAAACACATTAATTACCTTAATGCAATCTCCTAGAATAGGAAATTGATTTAGCAAAGACTGACTATAAGGGCTAGACTAACGTTGTAATGATTTGGGTCGTTAACTAGCTACTGTGAGTAGGGACAATACCTTGATTTAAAAGGTGATGGAGGTTTCTTTCTCTCCCTCTTTTTGGAATTTGGCTAATTTGACCAGGACTCTTTTCCTTTGTTTGTAGGAATATATTATGAAAACAGCGAACTTCTTCCCATCGCTTCCCTCCCTAGTCACACAAGTAGTGTGCGACAAAGACCATCAATCACCATTTGTCCTAAAAAATGATCGTTCCACGATCTGTTCCGATGATTTTCCCGTTCTTTCTACCTCAGTCAAAGCAAAAGGAAGCGAAAAAGACAGAAAGCCAACCTGCGACTGTCAAATTGTCTTTTGCCACAAATTTCACTACATTACATCTTAGCAAAAGTGTTCCCCTAAAAATTGGTAAGAATATAGTTGTTTTGTTCGAAACATGAACTTATATGATTACACTCCTGAAGATGTGTAGACAATGACTAAAGAGGTTTTGTGTGATCCCTTGAGGGATCATTCCAACAGCACAAAAAAGGTCATGTTTCCGTGCTTTTTATAGTATTTTCTACGTAAAATCTCATACCATACAAACACTTCAAAGACTTTCAGTGAATAACCTAAATCTATTCTTTTTTTTATTTTTTATTAAAGTATCACCAATGTCTGTTACAATCCTTTGGCTTTACAAACAAATATTTAAAAGGGGTCTCAAATCCTTGGCATTACGGGCTTAAGTTCTGCCTTTTATGCTTTGCATAAACAAGAAAAGGGAGATAAATTTGTTGCAACAGGTGCAAAGCAAATATCCATACATCCATTAGCAATGGCTCCCTGTTAGTGCCAAAAGCACCACCGTGAGTAGTTTAATAACATAAAAGTAAAAAAGAATAGTCCAACCTTCAGTCGTAAGAGCTAATTTAACAACCAAATTCGCAGTTTTAGGACCAAAAAATTATTTTTTTTCAAAAGGATAGTACCACAAAAAATTTCAAATTGATAAATCTATGAAAAATTTATCCAAAATTAATTTTTTATTACCAAAAATCTTAAACCGATATTTACGAGACAAATTTGCTCATGGTTAATTTTTTGACGCTAAAAACTATAAATTAGTATGTTTATGATAAATTTACTCTCTTATTTCTATTGAATTGGATTAATACCACAAGAAACCATCAACCAGTATACATATAACAAATGGAGGGTAAAACCCTGTGATGATATACCTATCAACTATCACATATTATTTAACTTAGCAATTTAATGGTGAAATTCAATAGAAATCAGTGAAGGATAAATTTGTTACAAGTACTAATTTGAGGTTTTTTTTACCGCTTCAATGATACTACGTTGAATAAGTGAAGGGGTGCATGAATTTTGACGGTGAGATTGAGCCTTTCGAGCCTTCTTTCAAGCTCTGAATAATCCAACAAGGAAACAATTTTCACCGCTTGGATTCACGGTCTTGCGCAAATCACGCTTCACTCCAATTCGAATTCTAAAGTAATCCTACAAGGAACATAGTAGAGTTCATATAAGTTGACAATTAGGACTTCTTTCAAGAGTAAGAGATATCCTCGTTTCCTAATAATTTGGATTTTTAAGGATATATTGTTATCTTTACAATATGATACTCTTCTCTTATTGTGATAATATCAAATCAATTTGCTCAATTATCCTCAAAAATTTGAATTTTGTTAATATCAATTGCTCCCAAGTTTGCTTCTAATAAATTGTTTTCAATTTGACATTTTAATTATGCAATTTTCAACTATCTAGCATCCATGGTCTTGGTCAATATTTCCTGCTCTTATGGGCTTAGTCCAATCAATCCATCAAATTCAAAATCATTTATTTAAATTCATACGCGGCCGATCCAATTTAAATGCAAATATATGCAGTCTTATTACTACTAAATTAAAACACTTCCTGATATTTATATGAAAATTTAATTTATATTTTTGTTTAGGGGCCAATGACGATCCCTAAATTCATACAATGAACAACTTAATAAATAGTTAAAATTTAGACATTAACATTTTTTTTTTAAAATTCTCAGAGTTTATGTGAGATGGGTCCGCTTCGGTGAACCTTGGGCTTCATTAATACCTCCATTTGTATTTTTTTGGCCAATCATTAACTACTCCTTGAACCAATAACAAGTGCAAATCTCTCCCTCCAACTAGATGTCCTTTTTTAATGGCTTAGCTCTCTGAAAAAGATTGACAATGGACAAGACGCAGGGTTCCCAATAGTTCTTTAATGCTGCAAGTTACTTGATAAATGGAAAATCTATCCAGACACTCACAAACTTAGAAAAGAGAGAAAAAAGGGGAACTTCTTGTGGGTAGCTATTCATATTTCAATCTCGAAGATAATCTAAATCTGAAACGCACAACCCTCCTCTTAGATAGAACATACACCCTCCACCTGGCTTTTGTCTTGAACACGTGCTGCTGGATGTGGATTTGGACTCCCTATTGGGTATCATTATGCATTCACGAACTGCTGTGATCATCTTGTAGTTCCGTTCTCAGTGTGGGGGAAATTGCTCGTCATGGCAGGCATTAGTACATGCCATGTTGTGCAAATTCATGCAGGTGAGGGGATTTACCAATGGGCATGTGTGGTGATGTGTCCGCGTTAGTAGTCATGCTGGCAGTATGAGTTTTGCTGTCAAACAGCAATTGTTTTTATCATTCCGGGTCCAGAGATTTTGCGAAGGAGTTGGGATTGATCTGTTTTCAACTTTGGTCTTTCAGGAGGCATGACATTCATTTTGAAACGTTTGAGCTTGAACCGCGTCTTCTTGATTTAAGAAGGGCGAGAGCATATGTTCTCACGCTCGCGTGCAAATTGAATCAGCACATAGACTAACTAATGCGGTCTGTGGGGATGAAACAAATGGATTTAACCTTGTGATATACCATGTATCGTGCAGGAGATTTCACACGTCTACACTGAAGTTGAGAAAACATCTGGTTTGCTCTTCCGGAGACCTACATTTGTTGAATTGTTTACTTGATCAGCCTGAATAGAACATCATGGCATTGGTCTCTGGAAAGGTAGAGAAGAAATAGGAATTGGATGGCAATAGACGTTATCGATGATGATGACGGCGGCATTCACAAATGATGATTGATCACGGCAATGAAGGAGATGATATAGCCCACGAATTGGGTGAGCAGACAAGTTACAACTTTTGGCTTCGTCGATAACCGGAGTTGGATGTGGCTTGACTCATACTCACTTTCAAGTATCAAGATGGTTGGTTAGGTGGTAATTGACAAGATTACCTATTTTCGAAGATGCTAGAATCTTGGTGGGGTCGCGATGATAGATTCGCCAACCTCATACTTCTAGATAGATTCAACCCTCTTGTTATTTCTTTTATTCTCTCTCCCTTTTATTTTCGTGGTACAAATTTTCCATCCCCGAACCGTTTTTGAAAACATTAATGCAAAAATTGCGGATGCACGGTCAGACCCGTGCAAGCAATCGCACCGGAAACAAACCCCACGCCCTGGCGCGCAACTGCTAAAACCGAACACCATAACTAAAGCATTCTCCAATGAGATGACGATGTGTGTTGTCATCCATGCGATGAAAAAGGAATTTTAATCCCAAAGCATGATATTGCATCGCTCATCTTAAGATGTTCATCCCTCGACCTCAAAGCTTCTCTCTAATTTAGGAAGTGTTTTGTTCACTGCTCGCCAAACCAGAAATGAGAAATGGCAAGAAGGGCGGCGTGTCTCCGCCACGTCTTGCGAGAATCCTCCGACTTCCGGCACTTGGCCGAGTTCTCTATGGTGAGGTCTCTGTCTTTCTCTTTCCGTTCCACCGATTGGGTTTGTCACTTTATCCGGGTCCTGAATTTCTCTTTCGCTGATTGCAGATTCTGGGATTGGAGGAGGTGGAGAGCCCCAAGTTCGAGTTCAAGGTAATATGGCTGACGGTCGATCCCAAGTACCTTCCCCTGAGGCCACCATGTCTGCTTCACCATCTCCAATCCCGATCCCTTCGTGCAAACTCTCAAGGTTAATTCTTTTGTGAACAGGTACTCCTCGAAACAGAGTGCAGCTTCGTCATTTCATCGAACGACTTTTTTGCAAACTCGATTCCTCCTCCACAGCATAATTGACAGCGATGGAACTCGGAAAACAGCGCGGGCAAAGAAGGAATGAACTAAAATCATATCTTCGGGCGTCATCATGAGCCAGCAAAAGCCACAAACCGGTTCAAGCCATCGCCCTCAGAAACTGGTACGCAATCCTGCGGCCAA
Source organism: Corymbia citriodora subsp. variegata (assembly GCA_014858505.1). Taxonomy (NCBI): domain Eukaryota; kingdom Viridiplantae; phylum Streptophyta; class Magnoliopsida; order Myrtales; family Myrtaceae; genus Corymbia; species Corymbia citriodora. The sequence goes on from MU089961.1 coordinate 7,090, forward strand.
AGCCCAAAGCAACGCTGGGAGGGAACGGAGGACGGAAGAGGAGGCTGGAGCTTGGTGCTTGAAGGATCGCGAAGCCAGAGTAGTCGGATCGATGTTGAGATCGTCATGCAGTGGTAGTGAGCATCGCTGGCGAGGGAAAAACAAAACAAAGGAGCCATCGATGGTGGTGGAGACATGCCAGCGGAGGGAGAGGAGCTGTGACGGAGGCAGATGCGCGGCCGGCAGGTTGGGCGGGTTGGGCTGAAGGTGTTTCGGTTGGCTGGAGTGACGGGCTGATGCGAATCAAGCAATTCATATCACGACATGAAATTAACAGAATAGAACTGATATTTAGCACAGATAAGAACCCCTACATTTATAAAAATTCTAGCATATTATGGTTCAAAAATACCATATTCCAGTTCATTTTAGGTGATGGTCTTTCGGGCAAATGGTTTGGTATTTTCTATGTTTTACCAGACATAATAATTACATAATCATTATTAGCTTAAAAGATACACTCAAATTGTGACATTTTATAATCAGAAGAAAAGAGGTCACCTCAGGATTGGACAATAATGAAAAGCACACGTAGGGAAGAAGCAATTGCCAATTGCCCCTTCACCGAGTAAAACATTGAGATTTTCATGTACTTTTGGAGCCACCGCATGACTATCTCAACCAATCGTAGCCACCAAAAGACCAATCAAATTACTGAGATTTTCTCACAATAATATGCTAGGCGAAGCCAGCAACGATCAAGACATCAAGTTACTTATCTATATTATAAATTCAAGTGTTCACGACATTATTGGTATGACCGGAAGCCTTAAATCCAATCATTGCAATTCTTTGCCAGGATATCTACACGAACCACATGCAAATCATTGACCTCTTTGTCATCATTAGGGATGATACATGACATATTTCGGAACTCTGGAGTACACACATCAATAGCACACCTAGCATAACTTAAAAGTTCAAAAAACTCATAAAAAAATAAGCTTGATTACTGAATACGTTGATGACAAAAATTAGCACAAAAAAGGTGATGCCTACATAGTTTATGCCGTAACTTATCTTAACAATCTGATCATAAAGTTAAAGCATGAAATGGACTTCCAATCACAACTGCAACCCTCTGTAAACACATGAACATCTGAGCAAAAACTGATCTGGACGAGCATCACACTTACCCTCTGTAAACACATGAACATCCGAGCAAAAACTGATCTGGACGAGCATCACACTTCCTTCCACAGGTCCCTCGATGAAACTCTCTGATTGGAAAAGCAGTATATGGCACATGAATTGTCAGTCAGATTGCATTCAATTTTGAAGACACTTCTGGGATGCTAGATGTCTAACTACATCCTCTTACCATGAAAAAGAATGCAAATCATCATCAATAATATCCGCACTGATCTCTATACTTAAAGGGCTGTTCAAACACATTGATTATTAGATTTTGTAAGATCTTAAGACAAGTTAACTGTTTCTGACATCACACACAAACAGGAGAGAATCATATTAAGCTGGTATAAGCACCAATGATGTCATATCCAGATTTGCACTTTACATGTAAAATACAAAGAATCAGAAAACTATAGTTCAAAAAGCAATTTATGGGTTCACCTCAAGAATGGGAACTACCTTGAACTGCAAATTTGACTTAGGTAATAGTCAAATGAAAAGATTAACTAACAGGAATAAGAACAATGAACAATATAATCAGAATAAACCAAGAATCAGGAATGAAGAGCAAGGATGTTGTCTAACTTAATCTTGACGACGTTTATAGCGTCCTTGTTGTGATTGATTATTATGATATAAGGCAACCTATAGCTCTAGGAATACTCAATCTTAGCATGAGCATTATATCCTACTGCACAGCAAGAAACATTGCCACAGCACCCTAATCATTACCATTCCCTTTTAACAGGCCATATTATTGAAAGTCACACCATGCAGCCCATTTGTTCTATGCACAAGTAACTGACAATCATTCAATTTGCAGCAGAATTGCATCATAATGCCGTACAAGATGTCCATGATGTTCAGAGAAGCGAGAATCATAATGCAAAGGTCTTACCTAGTCGTGCAAAGCCTTGAGAGGATTCAACAGGAAGAATCAACGCATGAAGATCTAATGAGAAGCCAGAGTAATCCATAACTTGTGAGGCTTTGGAACTGAAATCTAAATATTAGCATTCAGCATATATCTATAATACTTAAACAAATCTCAAATTCCACAATGTCATACACAGCAAATGAAAGGAGAAGGAGGGGAAAATGACAGAAATGATATTCATGTTGCAGGGTTCTATGAAACAGGGAAGAAAATGAAATTCATCTTATCAATGCATAGACTAATTATTTCAAGTCCATCATTTCTACATGTAACGAGTTTCCAAATCATTCTAATTATCTCAGAAACATGAAAAGGTTATGGTCTGATCAGTCTCTTGAAATAATTGCAACTGAAGAGCTCACATAGGAGAATTGCTCAACCAAAAACCATATATGTTTAGTAATTCATGTTAGGGATCAAGGAAGAATATACTTCTCCCAACGAGTCTAACCAACAGATTATCAACTATTAACTTCATCTTTGTCCTTAACCAAGGACATGATGTCCCATTTCTTAAATGGCAATCTGGCTAAGCATACCCAGTCATGAGGAAAGCTAAATTTGATGAACAAGGCATCTGAAAAATGGCCAAAAGAAAAGACTGGTATCTGAAACTCTTATCTTTTGTTTACTGGGCAAATTCTACACCTAGTCATAGCAACCATTATATGGCTGAGCACCACTCCATTGAAGCAACCATACTTAGTGACAGTCTGGATAAGTGTACCCACCATCTCAAGATGTGCACCTTATGCAATCAACGACCCATTAATTCTATTCTTCTAATTTCATTAGCTCTTATAATTACAAAAAATTCCACTAGGCCAGCTTTATGGGATGTGGGTAGATAATTCTCCAGACCAAGGATAAAACGACATATTTTACTGAAAAAACCATTCACATATAGACAAGTGCGAGAGAGAGAGAGAAATAGAAGGCTTCCTGAATTCTTCTTAATCAATATGAATGGGGATGAGTGCTAAGAACACCAAAGCATTAGATTTTAAAAGAGCTTTTTTCCGAAAGGGTCCTTCGGGGAGATATTGCTAGTAGGCATAATGCTCAAGTTCATTGATTGATGAAGTAAACTTTGGTTCAAATGGTAGACTTGCTCTATTATGCTCATAAAAGCCTCTTAGAGGGTGCATTTAACTATGGGTCCATTGAAAAAGAATGATCATTTCCCTTAGGCTATCTAATATATATATATAGGTGCTAACTGCATTATAACAACATTCTTTCGAATAGACAGTTCAGCTAGTTAATATAATTCATAGTCGTTTATACCATTGGGATTTCCTTGTTCATAAAAAATCTTGCAGAAGAGAAATTGCTCCTGATGCCATTATACCTCCACAACATTTGAAACCCTTTGATTCAGGATTTCCTTTACTGCAAGAGAAACAAGAAAAAAGTTTGTATCATTCATAAAACAGGCAGACACCTGAAAGGGGAATCATAGATGAAACTTTTATCAAAGAAACCCAATATTTCTGATAATTCTGCATTTATACCTAGCTCATTAGCTTGAAACCTGAGATAGATTCCATTTGCAAAGCATGTCCAAATATCCAACAAGAGATAATTTAGCAGAGTAATTGACAAAGCACTTGATATAGGAATATGCTCAACTTAGGAAGTTTACATTTAGGTCCTAAGAATATTGATATTAAGAAATGTCTGTACTCAAGGAAACAGGTTTAGGCAAGTAAATTATCTCTGAAGTGTACCATTTTCTTCAATTGACAGTAACTAGGCTCTATACCTTGGCAAACTTCTTGCATCACATGGCTAATTTTTCCCCCCTAAAATTTTTTACACATACTCTTGCTTCTCCACAAGCCCCCGCCCCCCACCCCCCACTCCCCCGTTCTTGAGCTTCTTCTTTCAAAAATAATAATTCAAAAGAAAGACATTGTCCATAATCTATATCAGCTATTTTATGTACTGCTCACATCACAATGATTGATCCTATTTCACTACAGTTTTTACTTTTATGTCGACAAAGTCTGAGTAAAAAATTGATGACTTCTATACAATCTCAGGAAACATGAAATGTTAGCATCAGACATATGAAAAATCACACTGGAAACACACGCCATACACCACAATTTAGCAAGCACATGCCTGCATGTAGGCAAGAAAAGACATATCAGAAAGCATAATTTCCTCCTGGTTAAATCATATTTCTTTGAAGATGCTATATTTCCTGCTTTGAACTTGATAACTTTAAAGACATCAAAGAATCTCGCTGCAATGGAAAAAAGCAAGGGAGAAGAGATGAAGAAACAGGAGGTAAAGGGAAAAGGAAAGAACAAGCCGGTGTTATGTTAACTTGTACTACTTCCCAGGGTAGCAAATTTTTTATGGCAAAAAAAGAAAGGAAATGTCTAACAAGTCCCATGGATTTTTAAAAAGAAATAGAAACAGAGCAGGGAAAGAAAGAAATAATATAAACTTGACTCCATGACACTTCCTAAGACTTGACTTTCTTCCATTTAGACTTGGAAAAGGACACAAAAGATGGAAAATTAGTTCCATAAAGCTCCATTTATTTCCATGATTATGTGTTACAATATTCAAATTGTAACAACAAACAGAAGTACAACAAATATACATCCATCAGTAATCAACGTAAGGAGTCATAAACCTCCAGTAAGCTTTAGTTGTCAATTGACATATGTCACAATTTCAAAGTGGGACTAAGTAGATACGAAATCAGCAACAAAAGCAAGTTCATAAACTGACCTAATGCGTGCCACAGAGCTACTTGAATGCAATGACAGTATTGAGCCAGAGTCTCCAAATTTATCATTTTGCAGTCATAATATACTTCCTTTATACCTAAAAATGGCTAAGAATCATCTAATCATTTATGAATAAACAAATTTTACAAAACGTTAGTTTTATTTCAATATGATCAATAGATGTACCAATGATCCATAATGCTGCTGCACACATTATGCATGGTTCACATGTCACATAAAGGGAGCATGCTGAAAAACTTCTCTGCAACTTCTGCAGACGAAAATCCAGTCTTCACCGCTATTCAAGAAGAAAATCAAGAGCTTCCATTTCTGCATGTCTTGCTGCCTAGGAAAGAGCAAGGATTAAAATAAAGAAAGCATATCAAACTTAGGAGCTTGTAAAGTAGCTCTTAGCGTAGTTCAACATAAATTTAGGAAATGCATTTCACGAAAAAGGTTTTCTCCTTCACGTTTGTTTATTTTTTACTCTTGCTTAACATTTGAGTCCAAATTTATTTCCTCTTCAAATCACCTCTCTTGTATTTGCTCAGTGTTGACTATACCTTCAAGGCCCGAATTGTGTTCATCATTTGCTCGCTATGCAGGCTAAGTGAGGAAGATTAGAGTGCATATATTGTGTCCTAGGGACAGGAATTTCGTCAAAGCCAATTGCATTAGATCGATTTGGAAGAACCACTGCCCTTAAGACAGAATCATCAATACACCTTATCTGAAAATTTCAGTTCTTTCTTCAAATACCCACAACACTAAGAGTCTAAGAGAGGATCTTATGCATGAAGCGTGGACAAGTCTCTTTGCTCCTCAATGTCAAGGTGTGGACATTGTTTCAAGAGCATTTGCCTTACTATTAGGCATTCGATCTGATTTCTAGTACTCAAGCGTTATATTCTTTGAAATTTTATGCGAAATTGCAGTTACCATCCCTATACTTGAGATTCTGCAAAGTCTCTTAACTTGCTTCCCATAATTTTAGAAGTTTGCATCTCTCACTACGCCCTTTTAATCAAGAGAAGTGAAGTCACCATAACAACTCGCTCTCTTGTAAAGTAAAGCAATAAATACATACCCAGAATAATCTATAAATTTATAATCTGTTGAGGCGATCAAGTACTAATTAACATATTCAAGCATGCAATACAGCACAATCTAGGAGCCCTCAACATTTTGGTCCAGCAGCTTGCAACGGCTTTGTTTCTATTTAAAAAAATATATATCATTCCCCTTTTCTCTCTCCTCATTAAAGCTTTTTCTTTGACTATTCTCAGTCCAATATTCAGACAGAGCACAATGGCAAATGAGAATCGCGAAACATTGTGCATTGTAAAGCAAGATTCTTCCTATCGTTAGCCATAGTAATATTTTATGAAAGAATAGTGGGGACAAAACCATTTACAGCCTAATAATGCATAGAAAACTCCACTTTTTAACAGATTTGTTCAGATAGACTATTTTCTCATATATTAAACAAATACTTAAAGATAGAAACACAAAAAAGATCAACAATAACTACAAGCGGATACTGTGAGATTATCAATTCATAACAACAACAAAGAACGGTTTGCCAAAATTTATAGAAAGTGATGGAGAAGCAATGATAGACATAAATTCCGTGTCTCATTAGTATCGTTTCTTCCTGCCACAATAAAGTGCCCTTCCTCAACAATTACACAGCTATTCAATCAAGGTATAATATAAATAAAATGTACAATGTGAAATCATTCACCATTTAAGACTGAAGACACTAATCATCTAAATTAGAAAATAACTTAGCATATCTTAACTGCACCTGATTACTTAAAATCAATTTCTTACCCAACTGGAACTACAAGGCTGTCCAAAGCAAGCTTTGCTTTGTATAACAGAAAGCAAATAGGTCTAGTTACTTGTTAGGAGAAAAAAAAAAGTGGATATAAGAGTCATAATTTCTCTCATACATGCATTCAGGCAATTCAAGTTGAAATCAGCATCAAGTTGCCAGCAGTACAAATATATTAGTATGGATATGCAGCTGCTAATGGAATGAATCCATATCTTGTAGCTATAAGATCAAGATCTTGCAGGCCCTATGTAATATACTGGTCACAAACTTCCAAGTAATGATATTAATCATTCTGTAATACAGATGCAAATCCCACCTAGCTTAAACTGATATGGCTCTAACAACACTAAAGCAAAAACAGCAATTAATTTGAGAAAATACATGTTGCTGATTCCAGTGTGTCTTATCATTGGTACCTCAAAAGTTTATCTTTAATTAATCACGTTTCACTCAAACATTCAAAAAGCATCCAGGAGATTTAGCTTCTCAGTCATTTTCCTTCATAAAAGCTACGGCACTTAAGGGTAAAAAGTGAATCCCAAATTGTTGCGAAGGCCTTACAAATCAGAATCGACATTGAGCATCTTGTGCTTTTGTCTCTGTTCTACTGAATAAATTATGTAAACTCCATGTCTCTCATGATTATTTCTTTTTCATATCCACAGTCCACAGGGTGAAAGAAAAAAACCACCTAACCTATTATTTATGGGTACAACCAATAAGTAAATTTGGTTTTCAATTCTCCCTAGTTGCCAAAGTCAAGAAGTGGTTAAGTGACTCGACTGTGAAGCAACCTTTCCTAGTGGCTTGCCATCTCAATGCCTCTTCATCACTCCTCTGTGGTTTTGCCTCTTCAAGCGCCTCATAAAACATAGAGACAGATCCCTATCCCAGTGATCAAATTTTCTCAGAATTAAATTCTTTTGGCAAACCTATCACCCTCTGCACATCTACACCTCCACATTTCCTGGACACCTCAAAAGCGCCCGAGTTCATCCCTCCCAACCTTCAGCACCCGTATTGGCTCAGTTTTTCGACTGAAAAAGGGACTGAACCAACCCATGTACACCCTCCTTCCCATTTATTCACCCTCCCTCGCTTGTTTTTCCTTTGAGCCTAGACTTCACCTTCTTCTTTCAATAAATTGCCACCTATGAGAACAAGAGAAAGAAAAGCTCTACCTTTCTAGGGATGGTTGCTGTTTTTGCAGCGTGTAACGTGGATAACCTATGAATTCACTACCAAGCATACACAGACAAAAGTCACGAAGAAACACCGATTCCGCGTCTCACGAACAGATTCAACGACACATTCTTCAACTTCCCGTGCAATTGCAGCACCAAACGAATCGAATGCAAAAAACCCTCTCAAGTATTCCACCAACTTAATAAAATTCGGACGTGCCAAGCGTCACCTGATCAATAGCAAGCTGCAAGAAGCCCAGAACCTCAAAAGAGAATCGTTTGCCCCAAGCTTCCGTTGGCGATGGTAGTCCGTCGTCTCCGCCGGCCGGTCTCCATCGCCGTCGGTTCGCTATCTTCAATGCGTCAAAGCTCACTGGCATCGTATCGATGGAGGTCGAAGTTTGGCTATGGCGGAGAAATGGAAGGAGCTTACAAGTTACAACGACAACGACGGGGAAAATCAAAAGCAAATGAATAAACAGAGACGAAAAAATTACAGAATTTTTATTTGGCAATTAAAGTCAACGAACAAGGATCAATCAAAAGGGATCCAAACAAAGCAGAAAAGGTAAATGTTCATTTTAAGCAGGAGACCATCGAAGATAAAATATATTTCTATAATGATGGAAGGGTACTTCAACAAAGGCAAAAGTCAGTTTTGTTAGGCCCTTTTTATTTCACAAATTTAACACTGATAATTTTTAAAAAGTCATTTCAGAAAAAATGACATAATGGGGTAATTTTTATAAGTCGTGTGTTCAAATTGGTATCTAGTGATAGTTGAGTGAAGGGAGAATGATAGGGATTACTCTATGATTTCATGCTCGAGTATAAAATGTATGGGTGGGCTTTGAATTAAGGAGTGAATCTACGTGAAATTAAGTGTGAATAAAAGTAGATGTACTGGATTTGAGATTCTATTGAAAGAAAATAAATTTTGAGATGAAAACACGCGGAAATGAAAGTGGCAAGAGCCAAAGGTGCACGTGCAAGTGAAGAAAAAGTAAAAAAAAAATGATAAAAAAGAAAAGATAAAAACTTACAGAGGCTATTTTTGCATGCACTCGTCTCTCTCTCCTTTGATGCCTTGGTCCTTGGTACTCCCATGGAATGGAAGTTATTCGTGCCTTCTCTTCCAAATTTGACTCCATCAACATCAAATGCACATCCCACGGTGATAAATCGCACGTTCACTTCCCACCTCTTTACATGTGCTGGAATCACTCCATGTTCTGACAAGATCATCCTCCATCCCGACCGCTTCCCATGTTTGCATGCTTTGCCATAGGTAAGAGCTTCTGATCTTGTTCTTGTTCTAATTTTCTTCCCATGAAATGTACTCTCCACGCATGAACTTATTTGCCGAGCCTCCTCAGGCAACTCTCCAGCCACAACCTTTGCATGATTTCTTGGTCAAACTCATTTTCTCAATATCAAGTCTGAGAAGTAGGGCGACCTCCTCTCTCCATTTGGGGGTCCCTATTGGGCTGATTATTTCCATCGTTGGCTAGCAAAGTTAATGCTAATTAACATGGACGCATAAAGTACCTCAATGTTAATATAAGGTTGATAGCAGATACTAACATAATGTTACAAGTTCTCTTTGAGAAGAGAAAACAAGAAGAACAAGGAGAAAGAATGCATTGTAATCAAGATCAACGAGTCCATTTACCTACGAATTGCTTCCTCAGCGAGAAGAAGTCTTTATCATTCTAGCAATAAAAGCTGCAACCCAACGCAACCATGCTCGTCTCTACCGATCGAATTGGAAGTCAGCATATTCTTGGTCTGCATGCCAAGAGGGAGAATAATTTTAGGATTTCCCTTTAATGTTATTTGACTATGTTATTCATTTCTCCTGTGACAATCCTGCAAGTCTTTTTGTAGATCTACTTTGATCAAACTATCCTTGAGCATAGGTGGACTCTCAACTTCAAAATCAGTTGGTTTAAGAACAACCTCATGGAGTAAAGCTAGATCGATCAACCGATTGTCTTGAATCTCAATCTTTAAATCTTCCTCAAGCGGCTTGCATATTATTCGGAATCCCCACTTTTTCACCTTCGTAGCCGATACAATAAGGCTAAAATGTACATAATTCCCATCAATTTGACCAAAATCAACTTCTCCCCATAGATCATATGGTGTGAAACACCAAAGCAAGATTTGATCCAAATCCATTGCTAAGAAGGTCACTCCTCCTTTGCAATCCCTCATTTCACCATTCACACGTGGTAAAATCTCAACTATCGGATACTTTGCTTGTCCATCATTTTTGAAAACGGTACAGAAAGTCAACCCAAGAAACTTGTCATACAAGTTCCTTGAAGCCATGAATGATATGGAACTCTCTTTAATAGGGAGGACCCATTTTGGCATCTCTCCTCCGAGGATCCAAATTGTGTAATCAGGAGGTGTCTATTATAAAGATAGACCATTAGAAAGTACCAAAGTTTGTTATTAGTAGCAACCAACTAAAATAATCATTTTGAGTTCAGTGATTTATCCTAGTGAATTCCACTTCAAAGCAAAGCTCTATAAATGAATAGATATTCATTGACCTTTGCTTTCATTAACATACAACTCTCATGTCATAGAAATCATTCCCATAAAAGTATGTTAGCCAACTATATTACATGCAAACACTTTATATTTGTTTGCTTTTCTTGAGCCTTTGCATTTACTACTATTGCAATATACAAGAACACAAGTCATCCAGCATATACTCCGTGAATGAGAGAGAGAGAGAGTCTAACCTGTTCCAGAGAGGGAATTTTAGCCATGATCAGCACTCTACGGACTAAAACAGACGAGGAAAATGGATCTCCATCTTTTTGCAAAGATTCACAACCATTAGCCAAAATATGCTTCAAAAATGGTGGAAGCTCGTGCATCTCTTGCAATGGACGGCAAAATGAAATTGTATATACAGACAAATGGTCACTCTTAAGAATAGATGGGGGAAGGCTAGTAACATTGCTTTCTGCCAGAATTAATTGTTGCAAGAAGGGAAAACAAGAAGGATTGTCGAGAAATTCTATTCCAGACAAATTACATTCCCCAAGAGATAAATAGAGCAAATTTGAAAGTCCAGTCTTCATGCACGGATCAATTGAATCCTTGTATTTTGGAAATCCTATTAAATTTGGGCAATATCCAAGTTCCAATTGTTCAATGTTTTGTAACTTATAAATGCTAGCCGGAAGACTTACCAAGTTCTTGCAATTAAATAAGTCCATTATTTTTAAAAGGACAAGATTTTCTATTGATGCAGGGAGTTCTTTAATAGCGGTCCCTTGTAAACAAAGCTTTTTCAAGCCTTCGAGTTTACGTGGAATATTAGGGAAACTATCAAATTTTCTGCACCCCCTTAAATTCAACAATTGTAACTTGTCATGACATGCAATAGACTCATGGGCTTCTACCAAGTTTTTGCAATCACAAAGAACCAATTCTTCAAAATTTGGAGTATAAGAAAGGTCGGGCATATGAACAAGTGATTCACAGTTACTGAAATTAATGTACTTCAATTGTTGGAAGTCCTGCAAAAACAACCAAACCAAATTTCATTAAAAGTTACTATAAATTAATTTTCTAGGAATTATATATTGTATTGAAAAATTAGTAAACAATTAGAAACTTTACTAGTAATTACAAATCTGTATGTATATACTATAAGAGATTAAAATTTAAAGGAAAAATTCCAAATGAGGGCATTTTACACCCTCATTTTTTTCAAATAGGCTATTGAAGTGGACCTTATTTTTAAAAAGGACCTAAAGTACTCTCATTTTTTCAAATAAAAATTTGAAATTGACCTTATTTCAAATAAGGGTCTTTAGTGGTCATGGCAACTCAAAGAATGGCTTAACCTCACCGCTTGGTCAAGGGGAATTTATCTTTTACTTTTTTATTATTTTCTTTCGTTTTTCCTTTTTTTTTTTATTTTTCAACAAAAGAACACAAAAAAGAAAACATGCTAAAAAAAAAAAAATACAATTAGCAAGGGCTGCTACCCCCATCCACCCCATTGCCAATGGCGTGTCAGCCATGGCTGACAGGTAGCCATAGGTGGGAGCCTCCCACCTAGGTTTTTTTATCATTTTTGTGTGTGTACTTTTTTTTAAGTTATAATCTTTTTTTTATTTTTTATTTTTTTTTATTATGGAAAAATAGAAAAAAGGAAAAAAGAAAGAAAATGAAAAAAAATGTATGTGATGGAAATGTCCTTGATGCTCTTATTTGAAATAAGGTTCACCTCATGCTCTTATTTGAGAAAATGAAAGCACTTTAGGGTCTTATTTGAAAAAAAAAACATTCATTTTAAGCCTTTATTTGAGAAATCAAGAGTACTTTGAGCTCTTATTTGAAATTCTTCCAAATTTATATATGATAAATCGACAAGCTAATGGATATTAATTAGATGTGAGCCACGTGGTAAAACTATGCCACATGTTATGCCGTGTGGCAATCAAAAAATAAATAAAAGTGAAGTGCAATGCAACAATCATGCGAATGTGGGCCACGTGACAAAATTAAGCCACATGTCATGCTATGTGCCAACTAGAGAAGTAAATTTAATGTCATGTGCAAGCATTAGAGTGAACATTTATTTTGATTTAGAATATACATAATAGCTTAATGTCAAGACTATATTCTATCACAATTAAAGTTTGCCAAAATTAAATAAAATTTTAAATTTCTTCGAAGTCATGAAAAGAAAATAAAACCAACTTTGAAAAAAATTCTGAAGAAAAATAATTCACATATACAATTATGTTAGCTTAGAATGTCCACTATAAGAAACTAGTGGTATGCCACTACTAGATCTCATTATTATTACAACAATATTCGCAAAACTTCTAATAAATATTTTATTATGTTAGCTTAGAATGTTGCTCCTTAAGAACTGACTTATGTAGTTAACAATGCCTTGTTTTACAACACAGTGCATTCAAACCTTTGACAGCGCTAATTCTATCAATTTGGACCTTTGTATTGGATTAGATGTTAAAGAAAAGTCCGAGTTAATCTTTGGCATGGTGTTGCATTCTTCGGACGATAATCTTGGATTATAGTTTGCTTTTCTTTGTTGGGATATGACAAGGGTTTCTTCATATCTATACAAAAGGTATGGACCAAAAGTTGAACTCCTCTCGATTGACTTTCCTTCAAAAGGCCGCACAAGAGGAAACAAAAAGGAATACTCTAAAGAAAGTCCTAGGTGGATTTTAGGGATAGAAAAGAAGTGTGGGTTTTATTGACGGTCTCCCTTCAGCTTCAATCCAATAAAAGAGAAACACGGGGGAAGCTCTTCTTTAGCCGGGCAAACGAGTGGGAACACACGGTAATATATATGCAGTGTAATCTTACATCCAAATTAATTTGTTTCTTTGCGAGAATTGCAGGCTTAGGAGTATTCACGATTGGGAAGCACTCGAGCATATGAGTGATTGTAACTCTGAAACTCTCTAATTAGTTTGTGATTTTTTTGGTGTTGGCTCTTTCCATGAAGCAGGTACCAATACTGAGACCAAACACATAAGCATTTTGTGTTTTTATTTATTTCTATTTTATTTCTCCTTTATTTACTAGTAACTTTGCATTGATTTGATTGCAAGATCCACTAGTTTTTGCTCGTTGTATGATTGTTGTCTAGAAATTCTATTATTGCAATCATGTGTAAAGTGGAAATAGAAATTTTGAGAATTATAACAGGAGGAATAACTTTGGGTTGTGGAGCTTTACGATGGATGCGCTATGAACAACTCAAGATTTGGCTAAGGCATCGAATGACAAAGCTAAGTTGTCAAAAACGATGAAAGATGCTAATTAAAATGAGTTAATTGAGAGAGCGAGGAGTATAATCCTATTGAATATATTAGAGGAGGTATTAATAATGGTGGCCAAAGAGTAGGATGCTCTAGTGTCATAGGCGAAACTTCAAGCACTCTATATAAAGAAGGTTTGATTATTGCTTCTATATGTTGAAAAGGATATTTCAAGTTGGTTATGCTAAAGATATTTCCATCAAATTCAATTTAGATGTGTTTAACAAACTCATCATGGACTTAAAGAATGTTGAAGAGACCCCTAGATGATGAAAAATAAGGCATGATATTGTTGGCTTCTTTACCAAAGTCGTGAACGTACTTTACTAATTCCCTATTACAGGACATACTGCAATTACCTTAAAGAGGTACAATTTGCCTTGTTTCCTAAAGAGTGGTAGAGATAGTAGCAAGATCAGGATCTAGCATAAGAGGTGGTGCAAAGGAAACAACATGAAAACTAAATAAAGCGGTCGATCAGCATCCCTACTCCGATGGCTGGAAGGGAGTCATGGAAGGGCCTGCCTCTTCATCCTCAATAGTGGCGCACACGAAGTCAGGATTGAACAGGTTAGCTATGTTCGAGATGGCCCCTTCCTCTTCTTGCAACAGCTTGGGCGACTTGACAAATGTCCTTTCAAAATGAAGACGGAGTTCCTCCAGTGAAGGAGGGAGTAATCCCTGTTGATTCCAAGTTGGAATAGTTCGGCCTTGATAGCTAGCTCGACTCATGTAGCTATTAAAAGCATCTCGGCTTTCGAATCCTCCAAGATTACCTTGGTTTCCACGACCAGCTCGGCCTTTGCCTCCTCCTCTCGAACTTGAACCTACCAGCTCTCCACTTCCTTTCTTATACTCAAAAGCTTCCTCGTAGCCTAAACCGGTTTCCTTTTGATTTCCCAATACCTCGATAGGCTTTACAATACCTTGTGCATTCATCCCTAATGCTGCCCCTAGGACATGGCCATATTCCAGTAAAACATTGCTTGACATGATAGACGAGGCAGAGAACTCAGGACGTCTCATGAAAGACCAAGTGGGCACATGCACCATTGATACCAGCTCGAGAGTTTGGTAGCTAGGTTCTTCATTCACTTCAGGCTCTACATATGGGATGGCCATATCTTAGAATATCTTGAAGTCAGTTTCGCAACGAACAGTCACCAGCTTACCCTTCGAAATGAAACGAACCATTTGGTGCAAACTAGAAGGCATAGCTATAGCATGATGGATCCAAGGTTGACCCAAAAGGAAATTGAAAGCACTAGGGATGTCAAGCACTTGAAACTTTATTGTGAATGGGACTAGACCGATTAGCAATTTAAGTTCGATCTCGCCTATTGACTCCTTCCTCACACCATCAAAGGCGCGAACAGTAGATTGAGATGTCGTGATTTCTTCTTCACTCACCCCGAGGTGATGGAGAGTAGCCAGTGGACAAATATTCAAAGCGGATCCATTATTGAGCAATATGCGAGGTACTATCATATCACGACACTTGGCCAAGATGAGTAAAGCTTTGTTGTGGTTAGCGCCTTCCTAAGGAAGATCTTCATTTGAAAATGAGATTTGGTCCAATAATAGAATGGATCCAACGAATTCCTCTAGCTGTTTGTCGTCAATATTTTCAGGCACATGAACTTCATTTAGAACTCTCAACAGTGCATTCTTATGTTTCTTAGAAGTTTTAAACAATTCTAAAAGTGATATTTAAGCCAGCATTTTCCTTAACTGTTCTATCACATCGAACTCACTAGTTTTGATCATGGCCAAAAACTGCTTAGCTTCTTCATTAGTGACAGCTTTCTTCTCAACAGCTTCTGCAGGCGTGTAACAACGACCCGATCGAGTGACAGCATCCACTTCCTCAGTCTCGTAATCCCATGGGACCGCTTTAGTACTGAAACTGGCCAAGGGTTTCTTCGGACTCTCCTCTTGGTCGAAAGTTGGTAGCTCAATCACAACAAACTGCAATTCATCCACTTCTATCTCTAAACTCACGAACTCCTCCGCCACCAAATCGATGACCACGTGCTCGGTTTGATTCTCGTCATTATTCCATTGGTCCCCTTCAACATATAAGTTAATAACAAATGGTGTGATCATAACCACAACATCCTCTCTAGAAGGATTTTTCATACTGTCGTGCGAATCATGTAAACCAGTTTCGCCTTTCTGACCCTTCCAGTCCTCCTCACCAAATATTACATTTACATCTTCAACATGAGTAGGTAAGGGGTTTTGCTGAACATTGGGTTGCTCTCTAAATGATAAAATCCCTTTGTCAAGTAAGTTCTGCACTTTGTTTTTCAGCGCCATGCAATTGTCTACATTATGGCCTTTCTCTCTCATATGGTACTCGCATGATTTTGCTAAATCGGACTCGAAAAACTTCCTAGGGTCGTCACGAGGGATTTCTTTAGCCACCAACCTCCTTTCCAGTAGCATGGGCAACAACTTAGATAGCGGCCTAGGCAAAGGAGTATACTGCTATGGAGTCCATTTGTTTGGCTCATAATTTTGATATCTCTCACGTGGTGCAGAAGAACCTTGTGCACTTGCAAACGGCTTTGGCAGAACTGGAGCTTGTACATAAGCTACCTCAGCTTCTTTCTCCTTCCTATTGGTGAACTTTCGATTTGATCCCTCAGTTATACGGCCATCATGTATGGCTCCCTCAATTCTTTCGCCCACAGCAACCAAGCAAGAGAAGTTTTCATAATCTAATCCGATCATCCTGTTATAAAAGTCAATAGGAAGGGTATTGATGAACAACTCCACCATCTCCTTGTCATCAAGTGGGGGTCGAACTTGTGCGGCCAAGGTACGCCACCTTTGAGCAAAGATCTAAAAGATTCATTTCTCTTATTTTCCGTGCACGCCAGTATGCTTCGTGTCGGGGCGATCTCAGTATTATACTTGTATTGCATCATGAATGCTTCCGCTACATCTTCCCACTTCTCCAATTTCTCAAGCTCAAGCAAAATGTACCATTATAGTGCCATTCCAGTTAAACTCTCTTGAAAGGTGTGAATCAGCAAAGGGACATTTTGAGCATAACGTCACATCCTATTCAAATAGTACTTCAAGTGGATTCTAGGATCCTTAGTGCCATCATATTTAGTGAATTCCAGGATTTTGAACTTGTCCGGAAAGTCCATCTTGGTGTATTGGGATAAATCATCAACCATGCTAGCCTCATACCCTTGCAAGGCCCTAAGCTTCTCCTCCAGTTTGGCAAACCTCTTGCTATTCTCCTCCTCCATTTGGGCCAAGATGGCTTCCAAGATGGAGTCTAGTTCCACCATCACAGGGGTTTGATGTGCCACTTCTTCAGTCAACTTTCCTCTACTATTGGCATTACTGGCCTGTGGAGTTGCAGGTGTGTTTTGATTGGAGGCGGCAACCACCAAGCTAGACTTGATCTCGCTTGCGAACTGCGCGAATTGTGCAGCTAACTCAGTGATTTTGTTATCAAGCGCGGTGATCTGAGTGTTTTGTTCTTCAGCATTCATTCTCGTCGATCTGGATCGAGTACGAATAGGCAAACGCCTTGAAGCCGTGACGGTGGTACCTGTTCAATAAATAAGTAAACACACATGAGCACGAGATGTAAAATGATGCCGGCCCATCACAATTGTAACATCCCGAATTTTCGATAAGTCGAAAATTGCTCGAGTTGGATTATTTGGGTCGAGATTAGGACCGGATTTTTGGGAATCGCGCTTCAGGGGTAAAAAGACCGGATTGCCCCCCTTCTAGAAGCTTGTTTGAATTTTGTCTTGTTCTCTTTTCTTTTTCTTTTTATTTTCTTTTCTTTCCCCCCATCTTCCTCCGCACGGTTCTCTCTCTCCCTCTCTTTTCTCTCTCTTCTCCTCACGTTTCCCGAGAAAATATTAGGTGCGTGCGACGTGCCAGCGTGTCAAACAGGAAGGGGGCTCGCTGCTCGACACGTGTCCGCGTGTCAGTCCACGTCGATCTAGGGCTTCAAATTTTTCAAACCCCCGCGCGCAAAAGCTTCTGCCCATTTTCTCTCTCCTCTGCCCCTTTTCTCCTCTTCTTTTCTTAAAGCACGTCCTCTCCTGTGTCCTCTCCTGACAATTTTCTCTCTCTTCTGCCCATTTTCTCTTTCCTTTTCTCGAATCTCTCCCTG